>JAQFXY010000260.1:0-40052 GCA_034693865.1 Ceratophysella sigillata
AGTGAAGGAAGAGGTGCTGTGTAAGCTGTAGGCTCCCATCATGTTGATAACTTTGCATACAAAGTGTAAAGTCGCGTCCTGGCCTAGTCTCAAGTGTATTTAATTTAGAGCTATCAGTCTGTCATTAGAAGGCCGTGGTGAAGGAGGGAAGGTAGGCATTTGAATATAATTTATTACTCCGAAAATCCTGTCTTTTCACAAACTAACTTACAACTGCATTTGCTAGTATTATGTAGCCGTTGCTTTTTCCTCTAAAAGATTGGATATATGGAAAGCCAGACTTGATTATTGAATTTGTGCTGACTCAGGCAGTAGCAGTACTGCGTGAGCTAGAGATTTGGTGGACCATCAGCCAGCATCCAACATCACCCAAACCCAAATCCCAAAGGCAGCTAAATTGTACGTACATGCATACATTAGGATAATTAGGTTGGAGGCTATCTTCTCCCCTTAAAGGAAAATAAGTAATTAGTCTGAGGGGAAAGTTTATAAAGTCACAGTTGAGTGTCCAGTTATAGGCTCAGTATAGAACTTAGACTTGATCGATAAACGCATCTTCTCCTCTTCTCCCAAATAACCATAACTTACCCGTCGTGTAATTCCAATATTCTAACTAAAACTGTGCTTCTTTTCCAGAGTTGACGTAGGATCCTTACTCAAACTTAATTTCTGTCAAAATGAGTTCGAATGGAAAGGATAAAGCTGCCGGGCAGTTGCCGGATTGGAAGAGGAGTAATGAGGTAAGTACATAAATTAATTAATATTGAAATTTCAAATTAAGTTCATGCCTCGAATATGTTATTAGCGTAATTGGTATGTTCAGCCTACAAACTAAAATAGCGTAATTTCTTGAGTAAATGTAACTACAATAGTTATTGTTTTAAGAAATCTAGCGAATTGTTCGTACTTAATCCATACTTATTACGTAAGTGAACTTAGGTTAGTCTTAAAATGGAGCTACGTACAAACAACACAGCTTAGTTCCACTGCGTAGCATATAGCATATTTATTCGCTGTTCCTTATCATTTATCAATATGAATTTATAAACGTGACTCTTGCGATTACGAGATTGACCAATCTATTCGAAGATGTTCGGAAGGAGTGCCACTTTAGCGTCGTATGATTGGTGATGAGTGATGATACATAAAACTGTCAGGCTAGACCGGCCATAGACTTTACTTACAGGCATGATGTCAAAATAACAATTTGGAAGAGGTCGGCTTTCTAAGTTCCAGTCGTTATCCTTATCGGTTATCGTAATCAATATTACCAGCTGCCGCCTACCATGCTGGAGAGAGAAACCTCCAAGATTGCAAATATCTAGATTTCATTTAATACAATGACCTTGAATAATTGCGATGAGCTATTGCACAAGAGTAAACAGCATTATTCCTAGTTCATTTGAGAGTATATACCTATTATAATTGATTTTGGATAAGTACAAGGCACCAAAGCATTTCTCCAACATCTTTGCAACATGTATTATCATATAATATGTATTTTGACTACTTACAGGAACAGCACCGTTCGACGAACCATCATGGTGCTCCGCATCCAACTCTAACAACGTCCCTTACTGTCGGCCCCCGCGGACCAATCTTGCTCCAGGACACAAATCTCGTGGAGCACTTGGCTCTGTTTGATAGGGAGCGGATTCCAGAAAGAGTGGTTCATGCTAAGGGAGCCGGTAAGTTTTGTCGAATGCTATTGTCGAGAAATATTCGAATTCAGCATGCGAGAGCCTTAGGCATTAGTAATGGTAGGCGGCGTGGCGGCGGCGGTGACCGGGGCATGGACACTCGTCTCAGTGGTCATTTCGCAGTTGGTGGTGATGAGCGTATTGTTGTTGTAATTAGTGGCGGAGGCCGCCAGGCCCATGCCACTTAAAATATTATAAAAGACATATTCACAATAGTAAAAGACATATTGACAAGTTTCCAATTAGTGGCATGGGCCGCCAGGCCCATGCCACTTAAAATATTATAAAAGACATGTTGACAAATCAATTTAAAAAGACATATTGACAATTTCCCGCCCAATTGCCTAAAATCACTTAAAATCCCGGTTCGAAAACTCCTCATCAACCCCTTAGGCTACAGAAGCATGCTATTCCAGTCCAGCAGACCGGCAGTGGTATATTCAGTGTCTGTGTAATCGAGCAATTTCATTTCTCGTATGTAATCCTGTTTCAACTTTCGTCTGTGAAAATTACTCGATTCAACTTTAAGATGCATGATGCATGTCCCCACGTTTCAATCATTAGCTTATCAGTAAATGAAGGTTTTCAATTTTCAAGTTCTAAAGAGATTACAAAAATGCATGCGTTATCATTATTTAGCTTTGCCTTCGACCATATCATCATGCTAAAAATCGTTGAGCTTAAAAACGTGACTTAATAATGATCACCCAGCGTACAACTCGTATGGCATACAAAAACTTGATATATCCTCATGCAGTTTTATGTATTTGTTCTCTGTCTGTAGGTGCCTTTGGGTACTTTGAAGTTACTCATGACATCAGCCAATTCTGCAAGGCCAAGGTCTTTGAGCGAGTTGGAAAGAGAACGCCGCTTGCTATTCGGTCAGTCTTTCAAGAAAACGAGTTTATTCTTTATATTATACTCAATTCTGACAATAACATTTTGGATTGAAAATTAGATTTTCCACCGTCGGAGGAGAATCTGGATCTGCAGACACCGTGCGCGATCCTCGCGGCTTCGCTGTCAAGTTTTACACAGAAGATGGAAACTGGGACTTGGTCGGAAACAACACGCCTATCTTCTTCATTCGGTAGGAATCACTGAAAAACTCATTTATCTTAAGTAGCTACTTCTTTAGTGCTAATCCTGTACAATACATTTTATTAATTTTTGAATAGGGATCCAATCCTATTTCCCAGCTTCATTCACACACAAAAACGAAATCCCCAAACACACTTGAAGGTAATTTACAAGCTGTACATTTGATTATTAAATTATCAACAACTTCCTAATGAACACAATTAACATTGTAATCCTTTCTTGCAGGATATGAACATGTTCTGGGACTTTGCTACACTCCGCCCTGAAACAACGCATCAGTTCTGCTTCTTATTCTCGGATCGCGGAATTCCAGATGGACTGCGTCATATGAACGGGTACGTTCAGCTTCATAACTCGCAGAAAAGTACAAATTCTGATAAGGCAATATCGATTTATCTCTATTTCATTTGCAGATATGGCTCCCACACTTTCAAGATGGTGAACCAGAAGGGCGAAGCTGTCTACGTCAAGTTTCACATGAAGACGGACCAAGGAATCAAGAACTTGCCAGTAGACCGGGCTCACCAAATCTCGGCTGATGACCCTGACTATTCCATTCATGATTTGTACAATTCCATTTCCGAAGGAAACTTCCCTTCCTGGACAATGAAAGTTCAAATCATGACGTTCGACGAGGCCGAACGCTTCAAGTGGAACCCATTTGATGTGACCAAGGTTTGGCCACAGGCTGAATTTCCGTTGAGACCTGTGGGAAAATTGGTTCTGAACCGGAATCCGGAAAATTACTTCAACGAAGTGGAGCAAATTGCATTCTCGCCAGCTAACATGGTTCCGGGCATTGAACCCAGCCCGGATAAAATGCTCCAGGGACGTCTCTTCTCATACACGGGTAAGCAGTATTTATCAATTTTCACAATCGGCTGATAGGAGGTAGTTAATCTTGAGGCCTCGGGGTTTTCAGGGACTCCATTTACCGCTTTTACAATATAAATTAAGAATGGCTGAATGAACGCAGTTCCTTTGACATGCCAGATTAGACTAGATTTGTAAAGTTCGGGATTTCCTGAATTTTCGCCGCCTTAATGATAGTTGCCCAAATCCCAGTAAGTACATACATCAATCGCCAGAATACTAAAGCCTGTTGCTTTTCCTTCACCAGACACCCACCGACATCGACTTGGACCTAACTACGCCCAGTTGCCTGTAAACGCTCCTGCAAAATCCGTGATGATGAGGAATACTATTCGAGATGGTTTCTCCAATCATAATCAAGATGTGAAGCACGCTGGGTCCCCCAACTACTTTCCCTCCAGTTTCAGTGGGCTCAAAGTTACGGAGGAGGCCGACGTCACTCCGTCACGCATTTCTGGAGACGTTCGACGCCACAACTCGGCCGATGACGACAACTTCAGCCAAGTGACTCTGTTCTGGACCAAAGTGCTGAATGAGGAGGAGAGAAAGCGCCTTGTGGAGAACATTGCTGGCAGCTTGAGTAAAGCCACTGAGAACTTTCTCAAAGACAGAGCAATCAAAAACTTTACAATGGTTCATCCGGATTTCGGAAGTATGTTGCGTGAAGCTCTGAATCGTCTTGACAAACCATCATCGGGACGAAGCCACTACGAAACTCAAAACCCACTCAACCAATACAAACACAATTTGTAAATAAACGAAACAAAACTCATTTTATTACATTCAGAGGTTGGTTAAACTAGGAGCCTTCCACTTTACAGGCCAATTGGTAATAAGGATCCATTCAACATTGGAATATAATTCATTACACTAATACAAATACAAATAATATTATAATAAACTATGATATATAGTATATAATTGGGTATCCTTTAATAAACGAATATTCAACTAAATCCAGAGGTGAATTTAAGTATAAGGAAGTTTATTCGCAATAGGAAGTGAATTCATGAATTAACTTATGGACTATTTTATATGTCTACTTGCATGAAAAAGTCATTGTGATTAAAATAAAACCATGCAAAAGTATTTTAAACACAAGAATATCTGATTCGGTGATAAACTGGCAAAATGATTTTGGCAAAAAAACCTTAACGAAAAATTGAAGAATTCGGCAAATATCATTTCAAAAAAAAGAAAAATTCATATGGTACTTTTTCATCCTCAAAATTATTCTTAACATGTCTGAAGTAAGTACATTTGAAACGGAAAAAGCCAGACGCTGTCAAAAAATGTTTTTCCCAGTTTGGTTAGTCCTAGAGCCTTAGAAAACTTATTTTCTCACCAATTTCGTAATCTGTTTTTTGCCGACTTCGTTTTTGCCATTTTATGCGTGTACCGAATAACTATGCTTAGCCTGTAAAGAATCGGAAGGAGAATTTCTCGCCAGGGTCTAATACTCACTCGAGTGATTATTGTTGTGATTACTTCCTTCATCGTCGTCTTCCTGTTTGATATGGTTACTTGGATAACCATAGTCTTCGTCAAAAGATGGATAATCATCCTTGGGCTCTTCTTTAATCTTAATTTGAGCTGACGAGTCATTGTCTGACTCCGTTTTAATACGATCTCGATCTTTTCGATCCCGGTTCTTGTCTCGATCCCTTCAGAAGGCATTAAACAATTACACATTTGATTTAAGATCCACATGGGGAAGTTTTGTGAAATGGCATCTCTTGTTTGAAACACTCGCTGCACCATTGGAATTAGTAGAGATTACTCATGCTCCGTTCATGGTAAAAAATTTAAACATTTTTAGTAAGGTTCAACAAGCTGAAGCGAGTCTCTGTCTCTAGTAACACCAGATGTAGGAAACTCAGTTGAATACGATACAAATCTCCCTGTCCCCGATTCATGCCCACGGGAAAAATAATTAACCACGCTTAAACTTGTTCAATTCACACTTAACCCCTCCTTCATCGTCCGAATCCAAATCAAGCAACTGAACGTAATAATGTACCGCCGTAAGCGGAGGGTGATTTGTATCGATTCAAGTCTTAAATGACTTCAGTTGACTTAATGGAAGATTTACGGACATACTTATAATATGAAACTTACCCTCCTCTATCCTTGTCTTTCCTATCACGCTTCCTGTCCTTGTCCTTGGATCGACTCCGATGTCTTTTCCGGTCGTTGGACTTGGACCGTTTTCTGGGCTTGTCTTTGTCCTTGTCATCGTCCCGGTCTCGACGAGACTTCTTCCGATCCGGATCCTTCTTTTCCCTATCGTCCCGATCTCTCTCCGTTCTACCTGATCTATCTCGACTGCGTCTCCGTTCCACTCGGTCCGTTTTCCGTTCACGACTTCGGTCTCGTCGTCGGCCTCCGTCAACTTCTTTGCTTCGATCTCGTCTGTCTCGACGTCTTCCGTCACGTCCGTCGTCACTATCTCGAAACCTGTCTCGGTCGGCGTCCTCCCGGCCTGAGATCTTGACGTTCATGTCTGGACCACCTCGTCGGGTTCCTCCCAAACCACCGCCTGTTGTACAAGCGAAACGAAAAGTTAGATGAATGCAAATAAAATTTCATTACATCAATATCACTGCCCATACACCAGCTGGACAGGCTTCGCTTAATATTTACCTAGACGTCTCGGCAACCAAGTTTTGTCCGCTCGACCTCTTTCAAAATCCACAAGAACTCTCTTTCCATCGATCTTTCGTCCATCGGCCGATTTGAACGCACCTGGAGTTGAAAATGGAATCAAAACATATAGTCATAGGGTGTAATTCATTCAACATTATTTTGTACGTTAAGCTGGGCTGCCTAGCAATCTACTTAGGGCCTAGATTTTATAATCCAAAACACTCAATCAATACGTTTCGAATACAACACGTTAATTAAAATTGAGAAAGGTAAATCGAAGATTATCCCATCTCCAATAGGAACAAGTCGCTCTGAGATGTATTGAACACGTAAGGGCCATTCAGCTTAAGAAGACGTAATGAGGGTTGAGAAGAGTAATGAACGATGTTTACAAAATTGTGAAACAGAAATTGGGCTGGGGACTACACAAAATTCAAATGACCCTTACAGAGGAAAAGCCTAAACTTGGGATTTCGAAGACTGCGCGATATTTTGTGTTCGGGAAGGGTGAAGGATAACGGTGACAACCTACCCATGAAATAACTACGACAGCGTTCAACTTCAACGGGACTTATTTGTCAAGTTGGCAAACATAGGCTCAATAAAGTTGTCGGGCTTTCTTTCAATGTCCTACGAGAAGAAGAAGGTAAATCTTGAAAAACAAACTCTCAATGTTCAAAAGTAGCAAAACTTCAATGACAAGATTTCTGAAGATCGGTTTTGGACAAAAATTTACCATTCTCTTTCCTTATTCCATTTCGTCTCTGCTCGTCTACAAGTTGTAGTTATGAAATTCTATGTTGGTAGTTTTTGGTTTCGCTACAACGACTTACCATTTACCAACTTACCACAAATGTCTGTCATTTAGGTCAAATGAACACGAGGCAACATCATAAACTCTTCCAAATCGTACGTTCTGAACTTACCCTTATGGGGCTTTTCGCTCTCTCTCCGATATTAAATTTTTCTGAACTTACCAAAAGCTTACTTGGCAAAAGTTGGTAATGAAGGTTAGGAAATTTTAAAATAGTTTATCCAAAGAAAGTGAGCGAGTCGGGTTACCAAGCCCAATCAAGCTCAATCGAAACAGTCAACAGACTTGAGTCCCAAAGATGTTAATTATAAATATATACAACGACAGTTACCATTCTGTCCATAGAAAAATTTCAAAATTTTAAAAGACTGTTCGTTTTATCATAAGAGAAACAAAGAATATGAATTTACCGTTTACCGTTCCTCCGTTTTGAACAAGAGGTTTACCATGTTTACCTTTCCAGACAATTGAGTTCAACGCTCCCTTTTTACCCGTTTTAGTTTGAGCCATCAACTCTCTTTTTAAAATAAAACCAATCCTGAGACTTTAGCAGAAGGCAGCGGCGTGTTTTCTAGTCCAGGATGAGGAAATATTTTTTGAATAAAAATTGGATGCAAAGTAGGGCTAAACGGTTAGGTGTTAGGTGCATAAGGGTGGACGTCATCTATGTTCTCTGAAGCCGTAGTGTAAAAGTATATTCCCAGTTCCTAAGTTATATCCGGAGCTCAAATGGGTATTGTGAGGTCAAGGACAAGATCCAGAATTGCAGGAGACCAAACGTAGAAACAACACTGGACTTACCCGAAACATATTACTAACAAAACAAACTATTTACTGCTAAAGAATAAACACACGGGCTGGGAATTTTTAAGTATATATCAAAGAGCGTGAAAGGCTCAAGCACATGTCATGCTTTCCGTATGCTTAACTTGCTGATGCTGCATACCAATTTGCTCAACTCTAATTTGTGCTGTGCTTGCACCATGTACTTACCTACACATACGTCAAAATATTATCCTTTAATGATGAATAAATAAATGCTTCTAACCCGTATATTAATGAATGAAATAGATTCTAATGCTGACATCAAACTAAATGTAAAAACAGCAAATGCAGAGCAGTACAATGATTGGTATTCGTTGATATTTAAGCACGAGTATTAACAAAAGGAAAATCCTGAAGTCAAAGCGTATGGATCTAAGATCAGACGAAAAGCAAAGCAGAGCAGAAACTACATTCTAATGTCATCGGATTTATGTAGAATATTATGACTTTGGTTTTTATATCGTGAAATATTGAGCAATTTTAAATCATGGATTTCTTAAAATTATTGATCCTGGAAATTGTAAACAGCGGCTGTTCGCTTGGGTCCCTCATTATTGATCGTGATGATCATGTGATTGCATTATAACACAAAGTAAACTGACCAGATAAAACTAGCATTATAATCTTAACTCAGAGATCCACCACCGCAGAATGTTTCATTGAATTTAAAGGCAGCAATAAATAAGTGTAAAACGAGTAATAGAATGATCCCATTGTTCGGTGTATATTCAGCACATTATACCCATCCAAATACTCCATCCACTCCTATTGTTACAATGGAGAAAGTCAAACTTTGACCAGATTTATACCCGCAAGGAGGAGGAACTCAGAGAAATCGCTTTCCATCTTTGTCAGAGAAGTAGTAAGCTTTTGGTCAAACTAATGACCATGTGTATAGCGTAAATACTTACAATGCATGTCTCTCTCATGTTCGAACTCCACAAATGCATACCCTCTTGGTTTTGAAGTTTTCTTGTCTTTTACCATTACAACCTGCAGAACAAGACGGTCATTAGAATCAGCTCTCTCCATTCTACAATTAATTACTAAAACAAAGTTTCAAACATTTGTATTTACCTTCTTAATTGTTCCATATGACTCGAACTCCCTTTTCAGCTTGCTCTCAGTGGTGTCGAAATTCTATAACATTTAAGTAAAAATTAAACAAACTCAACCAATGTGCAGGCGTTATACTTTCAAAAATGATATCTTGAATTTCGTTTGAACTTACAATTCTTCCAATGAAGAGGGTTTTGAAGGGATCCATGGTTGCTCTCTCGTTCTCAGCAGGAGTCCCTATATAAATATACCGGGGTCACAACAAAGGCCAACTACAGAAATGATTCTAAGTTGAACACAATGCAACTTGTTGTGCTTACACATGGCAATCTCTTGTTCTAGTTTGTAAGTCACTTGCTCCTTCTTCTCCTTCCGCTTTCTGTCATGCCGCTCCTCTCGAGTCTCATATTTCGGTGGGAGTGGTGGTTCTCCCGTCTGCAAACAAATAACAAATAGAATACATTAGAAATATTCAACTGACAAGCAAAAGGGTGCTCACGTCGTTGAATGGCAGTGAACATCTCTCCTACCAATAATCCAACCTATTCAATCATATATCATCGCATCGTATTAAGTATAGTCTAATCTTAAGCACATTATGTTCGAAACCCAAGTTTTAAGTCCGAAACGAGTAAAATCCATCTTGGCTTGAGGCCTCGGAGTTGGAGTTTTTGTTCTGAGTTTCTAGATTTTATGTGCAAACGTACACATAATTTTCCACGACTGCAACCGACAGGCAGAGTCGAACCATTGCATGTAAATCCTCGCAACCCTACTACTGCTTGATTCCATGGAAGCATTTATGGGTTAAGAAAGGCATCATATTCCCGAAAAGGGTTTTGAGGTTTAACATTGAAAGGCTAGACTGTAAGTACACAGTACACACACAAAGTTAAGCAGCTATTAATACCTACCTACTTACTTATTCAATATTCAATACATTGGACCCTGTACTCTATTCTATTGTCTATCTGTCAACAGTGACGGTTCTTAGTGTCTGCGAATTTTGGCGTTCAGATTCAGAGTATGCTTCCCCTTGCAGTAGTAAAACTTAGCCAATTACTTTAGTCCAACGTAAAACTTTAATTTGTCATGCATTGATAGTTATTGAAAGTATCAACGGATGAGCTCCCTCCAAAATTAAACATATGAGCCCATGAAATTATAGTATCCCCAGTAGCTAGTCACCGTCATCAGTTGTCAAGCTGATATGGCCATGCTGACCTTTGGGCATCCGACATCTGACCTCTGTCTGACAATATGACGAATGAGAAAGGCTGATTAGAATTAGGTGTAGGCAATACGCAATACTGACAAATAAGGCTCACCTCGAAGAACTTGAGATATTCCCCAACTCCCGTATATCCCGTGGTCCGTCGCTCATGACTGAGTGGCCCTGGCGGCGGAAGGAACGGGATGGGGTCACGAGCGGCGAAGAGGGCGAGGAGATTGGGCGGGAGGAACTGCGTCATTCCGCCTACAAACCAGTCTCTCGCTCCAGATCAGACAGACAGTGGTGATTGCACTTATTCCAAGTGTCCAAGGCCAAAGGGCAGCAGGAGCAGCAGGGAGAGTCACTTCAGCCTTCAGCCGTAACAAAATATGTCTCCGATCCACTGAAGCCGAGGCCACAAAACTTCCTTTCTCCCTTCACCCGTTCTTCCCTACTACGTCGCGTCGTCGTGTCGGCTCTTTAGATGCGGCTCAGGCTGCAGTAGAGCCTGGCATTGGACGAACGATCAATACATCCCACCTTACACTTCATTCTTCCACACAGCCACACGCGCTTTATAGTACGTGAAGTGAGATTCTTAGTTCGGTGCTAGGTCAAGCTGTACAATACATGCCGTATTGTTATTTATTGCTTTACATTACAAAAACGTGGTTTATAATTATGTATGTGCACAATGAGACGAGCGGAACATGGTTTTTTATAAACTTGCCGTATTTTATTGGCTAGAGTCAAGAAACTCGGCTGTCTTGGTTTTTGTGTACATGGAAAGTGGGTACGAATTGTCAAATTGAAAATACCAAACGCGGTAAGATAATTCAAAATTGATTTAAACCAGAAGTTTCTTATGGTATGAGCCGTTGAGGTGTACGTCCGGTGTCCGGTGTCCTACATTGAATCCTAAAGTATAACGAGCCTAACCATCTTGTGGTGCATGTATACCTACATATGTATCGGTATGTGTCGGATGATTTTTCTTCATCTCCTGATTGGTTCTGCTGGCTTCTTCTGGTCATTTCTCCTGACGTGTGTGTCCTGGTAAATGAAAATTTAACGTTGCATTTAATGATTACGGAATAGCCATTGTGTAATAACAACAGACAACAACAGCGAGAGTGGGATGATCAGAGACGTAAAACAATGAAAGAGGACACTTATTGAAATACTAAATGTAAATATAATTATTATTTAGTCATGCACAATTCTATGACCTGAAGCATCTAAGCAAAAATTCACAACCAGCCCATCCAGCTAACACAACAGCCTAGTTTTTTGCGGTGTATACGTTTTATTACCTATTTTGTTTGTTTATCCTCGTTTTTCGGAGGAATTTCTTGACCCGGACTTGTAATAGATGGTCAAGAAATGCTGGATATGATAAGACACTAGACTAGATAAGATCTTTTAACCAAGCCACTACTACTCACTCTCTTGACTCGTACAAATTAATTCGGTTAAAAAAACAAAAAAAAAACATGGTACCTACTGCTGTGCCTACCTGCTGAGTGGAAACTGCCGTTGGCAGGCTTTTCTTATTGATAAATTCAATAATAAAGTACAAATTGAAACCTAAGACTTTTTGACATTAAACATTTGACTTGCCTTTTATAATTTGAAGATAAGACTGACTTTAAACTGACAATTATTGACACTCTTGTATTGGGGGCATCGTGTGTTGTCTAGTTGCAGAGGACGTTCTACGTCCATAGTTCCAACATGAAGATTATCCTCTCTCCGTTGTTGTTTCATCATTTGAATCCGTTTCGGTGAGGTGTATTATGTTATTCAATAATCGTCTCGTATTTAGTCATTAATCTCGTACTTAGTTTCTTTTCCTTGCGATTTACAGTTAGATAATTAATCAACGTTCGTTTTGTATAGCTTGTGACTTGTAAATCTAATATGTCAATTAAACTTCCTTGTACAGACACAGACGGATATGTTCCACATCAGGAAACCACAAACTACTCCGCATAGCGGGAATTCCATCACTGAATATTCAGACTCGATGCTTAACCCGAGTCCTGTCACCCGAAAAAGAGGATTTGAGTCCAGTCGTTTCTGCTGAAGCACAATCTGTATATGAAGAAATTATGACAAGATATGATTCGCTTTACACAAAGTCCTTAGAAGGAGGTTTGTAATCAACAATGATATTGTATGAAAGCTTATTACATGATATTTTAAAGCTAACTATTGATTGTCTTGTAATTATTATGCAGGAGGTTCAAGAGGTATTGAACGCCATGTTGTGAAGAACAAGAAGGTTCTCGTAAGAGAGCGAATTAAAATGCTAGTTGATCCAGGAACCCACTTCCTCGAACTGGGTAACCTGGCTGGGTTCGATATGAGTTATGGAGATATCCCAGCGGGAGGTATTGTAACAGGTAAGCTTGCATAAAGGTATTCACATGCCTGGATGCAGATCCATGTTTGACGTGCTATTTGACTTCCCCAACCTGAGGTTAATTAATGTAAAAGTGTGATTTTATTAGGTATCGGCAGAGTAGCCGGGATATACTGCTTGATTGGAGGAAATGATGCCACTGTCAAGGGTGGAGCATACTATCCGATTACAGTTAAAAAGTCTTTGCGGAGTCAAGAAATCGCTGAGTTGAATAAGCTTCCTTGTATCTATATGCCAGACTCAGGTGGTGCATTTTTGCCCTTACAAGTGAGTGTTCACTTTTTTAATGATAATTTTTTCCAAAAAGTATTATACACTATTCAGAAATATTTCCTCCGCTATACAGTCAGAAATATTTCTTCCGGGTGGTCGGGGCTTTTACAATCAAGCTGTTATGTCGTCTCAAGGCATTCCACAAATTGCCGTTGTGTGTGGGAGCTGCACAGCAGGCGGGGCTTACAATCCAACAATGTCTGATGAAGCAATTATCATTGACCGGATTGGAAAGATTTTCCTCGGCGGACCGCCGCTCGTTCGAGCTGCTCTGGGTGAGGTCGTCACGGAAGAGGATCTTGGTGGAGCTTTCATGCATTCAAGGTTCCGCTAATATCTCCAAATCGATTATTTTGCCGATTCACCAACGAGCAGGGCGAAATCTCGAGTTCCTTGTATCAATTTATGTACATGTACTTAATCCCTTAATAACCGTACTTGTGCTCCGTGTTTGGTCATCTGCAATGTGTGTCTGAAATTTTTTGAATCATATTCCAAGTTCAAAGTAAAAATGCAGAAATTACTACAATGGAAAGAAGAATTAGTAGCATAGAGTTTTACGCTAAGCTCATTGTATTTGTAAGTCCACCGAGATTTCGAAAACTGTGTGAAGAAGTAAGTATTCACTATTTATAGTTGGGTTTGTTATATTTCATTTCCTTTATCGTTTCTTTGCAGTGTGAGTGGATGTACAGATTACTATGCTAAAGATGAGCAGGAAGCTTTTGAGATGTGTCGTGACGTTGTGGAATCTCTAAATCTCAATGGAGTTCAACCAAGCCGATCTTTCCAAGAACCACTCCATAAAATATCTGCTTGGAACAGTAACTTAATACGTTAATATTTTCTGTAGACGCCGGTTTGGACTGTGTACGGAGTAATATTGTTCCATTTCAATGAATTTCAGATTTCGGGGCAAAAGAGCACTTGGATAAATCGGATTTATATGCACTATTAAGTGCCGTACTAGACGGAAGTGAATTTAAGGAATTCAAAGCGTTCTACGGGCCTGGTCTCCTTGCTGGCATTGGTTCTATGGAAGGGTAATTAATTAGTTACTGTATTTTGGAAAATAGACAATGTATTATTGACACTACGTAATAGAAAATATTATTTTCATCTGTAGAATGATCGTTGGAATAGTAGCAAATTCGGATGAGATTTTATCTGCTGAAGCATTGAAGGCAGCTCACTTTTTGGATATGTGCAACAGACGAGAAATTCCAGTTTTGTTTCTTCAGAATTCTCTTCCGCTTCTATCCAGGTCGACTGATTCAATGGATCAAACGGTACTCAAAGACCGAGGGAAAATGAGCAGCATGGTGGCTACGCTAAATGTCCCAAAAATTACGGTAACGCTCTCTGCTTGCTATGAAGATGAATTTCTTCTCATGGTAATACCCCAATTAAATAATCGTTCTATTCCGTGTATACTGTTTAATTATGGTCCAGTCAATCACTTTTGAATGCTTGTTCACTTCAGTGTGGACCATCGTTCAATCCTAATCTGCATTTTATGTGGCCAAATTCCAAAATTTCAACACTTGACATGATGGACTCCTGTCCAGGAGAATACGAAGACGATTTAGGTCCCTTAAATGCTTTTACAGCCGCCTTCAATCAAGTTACAGATGGGATTATTGTTCCACAGAATACCAGACAGGTATTTCTCTTATTATTATTACCTTTTACTACAAATCATATACGCTCATTAACTAATATATTTCTGTTCCTATCAAACAACAGGTGGTTGCGGAATCTCTGCGTATTATGAGTCAACAGAAACTAAATACACATCAACAGCGAACAATGCCCATCTTCCGAATGTAACTTTAGTTCTTCAATTAAATGTTCATTTTCCAATTGCAAAAAGCGTTTGCTCATAAATAATGTGATATTATAATTGACTCAAGACAATTCAAGATAAAAATATAATGTGCCTTTTAGGGTTGAAGTATGGAATTATATTGAATAGTTTTATAATACAAACGGATCTTTATAATGAAACCCGAAATCTGTGTTTTAAGAGCTTATCTCCTCGATGTTTTTTGGTACCGGTGTGCTACACCTGATATTATGTAAACGTCATATTGCCTGAAACCGAGCAATATCCCGTCCGTGATATTCAAACTTCGTAATTAATTTCAAATATTTACTTTGCTGTAATCACTGCACCAATATTAATGGAACCTCGACATGCTTTATTTGCAAAAAAAAAACTACCGAGTCAACACTACTGCTCCCAACCAAATAAGTGGTATCAAATGTATCAAAGAGATTATTCCTGTCTAAGTTTATGGGATTGTTGCTATTCAGTGGCAGTTTTTCATACATTGCCAAATTCTCTGAAAAATCATATTTTTTAGCCTTGATTTCAGCAGTAATCATGTCGAATGTCGAGATAGATTTGGGAAAGTAGATTTTGTATTTACTAATGCTGTAATCGAAACCTGGTAAATCTAGAAAGCAAGGGGGAATAAAGGGACTTGTATTTAATTTTTAATATAAGAAAATATGTATATGTAATACATTATCCCTCGGTCTGCGGATACAGTGCAACAAAGAAAGGTCCTCTGATTCGCCGTGGACAAAAGAATGATGGCGTGTATCATGTATTCGCTGTATGCTTATTACTTAGCACTTATCAACTTCATCTAAAAGTGAGATGCTATATCGACCAATTAAGCTTTTTTGTATTTGGTATACTACTAAAAATATTTCTGTGCCAAAAATTCACATAATACGACGCATAAACCTGCACATCTGTCCAAGAGGTTTTCATGAAATTACTGTGGCATATTTATCTCACGATTTGACTCGATAAAAAACGTTTAGTATTTATAGTATACTGCAGCAGATGACAGTTTTGTTTAGTATTAGGTTTTTGGTACCAGAAAGTAATACATTATGCAGTATGTCGGCTGGATGTCCTATAGTAAGATAGGATTACATTATTACATTACATAAACTTAAACGTAGCAATTTATTTATATTTATAGCTATGCTTCGTCTTTCATACTCATACCGTGCACTACACACTACACTACTGCACAGCGTGCGTGCGTGGCCAGTAGTAGTGGCCAGAGCTGAACGGAACGCAGACAAAAGCTGATGCGGCTCGGCTCGGCTGGTTCTACTATGCAGCTAACCTATGTATTTGAAATGGGCATAGAGAAGAGAACGTCAAGCAAAAAATTGGCCCTGGAGAACCAACACCAGTAGAGGTTTCCACACCTCGAAACACAGTGTAGGCGCCATGGCTTAGTTGGTTAAAGCGCCTGTCTAGTAAACAGGAGATCCCGAGTTCGACTCTCGGTGGTGCCTCAGATCACTTTTTGCTCCTTACTTTGATGGCATTGTGAATTCTGAACTATTAAATACTAAGCTTGTCACTTACTTAATTTTTTATTCAAATCGGCTTCTGAGTCGAACCAAGATTGAGAAACTAACGTGAAAAGCATGCATGACCCGAACTGAACAGTACGTCGTATAGCATAATTAGGGATGGGAATGGGATCGTACGCACGCCATTCTGTGAACTAAAAATCACCACCAACACACTTTTTATGTTAGTTTGTAACTTTTCTCTTAAATTAACATTTTATTTTTGTAAAGAAAAAATTAATATTTGTTTCAACAAAAACATTTTTTGAATTTTTCCCCAAGTTTTTTGCTAAAGCAGTGATCATGTGCGTTTTTCTGTAAAATTGTAACAAAAAGCACGGAAATATGCACTACAGTTCTTAATCTTGAAAATATGCAATATATGCATTAAGACTCTAAACTATGCAAAAATATGCAATATAAAACCGGCTTATTTGGATCCTGAGTTTCTAATTCGTGGAGATCCGAAGTTTGGGGGGAATCCATACGTGCAAAAGACATTTCCATGGTATGGTAATATGATCGAAATCCCGTCCCTAAACATGGTATATTTAATGTATACTGGCTCAGTAATTTACTTAACTAGCTAACTGCATTAGCTACCTACGTTTTAAAAGTGTAGGAACATGGTTGATATTCCTGCAAGCTAAGGTGTAATTGTTCCAATTACGTAAAAGTTAAACTTGAACTATTTCCCCAGACAACCAAATTAACTTTATACGTAAGCGGCTTGTTTAATACGTAGTTGACCTCTTTAAAAAACGTGTAACTTAAAAGGTAGTGAAGCTGGATTGATTGGGCTTAGTTTCCACGTATGCTCCTTTAAGGACGAGATACGGTACCTCACCCTTATATTTCTGCAATTTACTTTATGTTAGAAAGCGTAAAGCGAAAATCAAAAAATCAAACCCACCATGCGATGGCTTACATAAGTTCCTAAATGTGTGCCAATTTTTAGCTGATTTTATTCAAACGTTCCTAAGATAACTTGAATAAACCTAGTGAAAACCCAAAGCGGTTTCTCACTAAGTTCATACATGTTATTTTCTTAACGTTTAAATAAAACGAGCTAACAATTTGCACACATTTAGGGACTAATGTTAGCCATCGCATGGTGGTTTTGATTTTTGCATTATAATTTACAACATAAAATAAATTCTTGAAATATAGGGGTGAGGTACCGTATCATGTCCTTAAGAGTTTACACAGCGATCCCTGTGTCTCAGATCTGATATTCGTTTTTTTGTATAATTTTGGGTCTTTTTCTCGAAGTACTACCAATATACGGCTTACGGCCAATTCTGGCGAGACGCGGTGAATGTTCCAAAATGACTACGGTCTAAGGTCTAAGTTCTCTGGTTCTGAATAACGCAGACATAATCCATTTTCATTAAATTGCTTTGTCCGTCCATTTGTTCACTATCTCCTCCTAAACGTTCGACCGATATGGATGATTAATTAAATTTTAAGCTATTGTTAACGCAAATCCGTCGAGTAGTTTCGGAGGATGTAGAGGACAAACAGAACGACAAAGGAACGATTTTATGTAAAGGGATTGATGGCGTAGCGCACAGGAGCATTCCAAGAGTTTAAAAGTTGCCCCTGGAAGAGGATCGGGAATCCAAAACAGCATTCTGTCAGTCTTCTCAGCAAATGTCAACAAGTCACTACTGGACTGGGATTAGGAGAAGCACTACTGCATGCACACAGTTGACAGTACAAGGTACAACTCTAAGACAGGAACGTAAAAAGTTGAAAGGTTGAGGGTAAATCGTGGAGATGTTGAAGTTCACGATGGTCAACGGAATTCGGACCCTCTCCTTGGTCGACGAGGACGGCGACTCGGACAGCAGCACGAGCACGGTTGAGGATACTCAGAAGGCTAAATCAAACCCGCCGAGTCCGATGGGACTAAATCCAAGTCCAAACATGGTACAAGTCTGCATTGAAGAGCCTGATGCTGAGCTGAGAGCTGTGATTAAGCGAGAATTGGCTGCGGAAGAAGCTGCGAAACATAGCCGACCTTGGGAAGAAGTGGGTGAACCAGTGGTCTTGTTCTCCGAACCCGACCCTGAACCACCAGACGAGGTTGCTTACTTGAACCAGGTGACGGCTGATCGTCCGACGGAGCAGCATGGACGAGCTAACGGTACTGGACTAAGAGCGGCTACTGGAAGAGGACCACCTGGGACTCTACGTTGTACAACAGGCTCGCGTACATGGAATAGCATTCCAGGAATTCAAGTTGGAAGTGAGGACGACGTTGAATGGAGGAATGTCCGTGAACGCGGACCTACAACGCGTCTAGATAGAGTAGTGGGCGACACGCCACCCTGTCCGGGATGGCTTCCAGACATTGGTAAGAAACAGAGACATCGACATAGGCTAGAGATTATTTATAGAGTATAGAGAAATTAAATGGATTACGAAACTAAATTGTATGCGACGTGTAAGGATTGGGATTGGGCAATTTTGAGATGAATGTCGTTGGTCCACTGGAAACAGCTGTAGATCGTTATTCAATACGAAACGCATCCCTGACCTACGATCGGAATATAACAGGTTTGCATGCTACTCACATAACGCCGTCGTCCTCAACCTTGCGCCTTCATATTGCGCCATTGCCCTCAAACTTGCGCCGTCACACCCAATCTATTAGCGCCTACTCTAATAATCTGCGTAGAAGTCTTGATGTTTCGTAATTAAATAAATACGAATTTAACAGGATATGTAAATTAGAGGAGTTGATGTAGTCGCTCATTTGGACAGCCACACTAATGTTACATTTACACTTATTTAAGTTCTATTCCGTCCTATTCTCATAATCTAATTAACGTCTAAGACCTAGCGACACAGCCCTTTTTTGCTCACATTCGGGGACTCTCGGGGTAGGACCACATTATTTAGGGTACACTTGTCCGCGCGATTAAGTAATTTTATCTAGTGTACTAGAACTGTTTTTTCTGGTTCTCAATGTAGTCATTATTATACTGATGTTGCGTGCCTCTCTGTTTCAGTCACTGGCTCTACGAATGACGAACTTGGATGGGATTCTGATGGTCTGTCTCAAGCTGGTACATCTGGAAACACGTCGATTTGGGACACGGCTCCTCTTCGATCAGCCCGTAGTGCTCGTATTCGTGATGCCTTGGAAGCTAAGCCGGACGACAAGGGAGCGACTCAAGTGGTACAACCAGCTGCCGAGTTTGTCGAAGGAGGTTGGCCTAAAGTGGAAATTAGTTTTGACAACGTCGAAGCTTGGGCCGATGATGATGCTGAGTTGGAAGACAAGTCCAAGGATTCGCTACCATATCCAGATGTACACTACTCCGACACTGACGACGACGAGGAAAGTGAGGACGAATATGGCGGATTTGGAACCGGAGCTCATCGACAGGTTTACTAGTACCACCAACCAACCGTAACCAGCAGTAAAAAACCATGTCAAAATGCTAAATATTCACTACTTACAAAAAGAACAAAATTCAATCTGTCTCAATTGTCTGGGTATATTAAGAACTATGAAGTAAGCAATAAGCAATTGAATTAAGAATTAAGAAACATTTGTCCGATATATCCTCGTGCGTTTAATATACAATTATTCATAGAATACCCACAGAGATAGCTGTTTATATTCGTATTCGAGAAATATTCGTATCTTGCAGTTCCACCATCTCAAAAATCAGGACGAAGTAGCGACAGAAATTTTAAATAAGCTCGGCCACCAATCCTTTACAGTTGACAACTTCAATTGAATGAGCAGGGATTGTAAAGTTGGTTCGACTTCAGAAAGTTCAACGAAAGCTTATGTTTCTGCTTCACTTTGAAGGTTTGCTTAATAAGGCTGTTCTTCTCGTACGTATTTCATTTTTTCAAGAATAATGGGTTTTCAGAAAGCCGAGTTTGTTGTAGTGTGAGACAACGACAAAGTTCAAGTTGGCCCCAGGATGGATACTAGCACTAGCGTGCAACAAACCACGAGTTAAAATGACGAGCACGTTCTACATTTGAATTTCGCATTAGCTATTAGTAATATTTGGATGATAACAAACTTAACTGGATAATTGATTTAATCTCACCCAGGCCTCATGCAGGTCTCACATTATGTCTCATTCATGTCTCACAAGTTTCACATTAGGCTCATATTAGCCTCACATGTGCCATGTACAGTATATTATGACATGGCAAAATAAATCATTCACAAGACGTATAGGTAATTAATTAATTTTGTTGGATTGTCTTACCAAAAGTGAATTGGCAATTGAGTTCCCCACGTTCGATGTGGGTCCATAGCCCACTATTTTTTTCCGTTTTTTGGTCATAACTTCTTTCAGTTTTAATGAAATTGCCTAACTGTTTTTTCCTCGTGTTACTTTCTACAAGCCGGACAATCGCTTTCAGTCAGATTATCGTAAGATGGCCAAAAACCTTAATAAAGTTCAATTTAAGGTCACTTTGGCCTAAATCGGCCATTTACACGTGGAAATCTAAAAAAATTGAAATACTAGCCATTTTAACCAATTATCGACAAGCGGGGCTTAAATTCCAAAATTTTGCCAAAACTCTTTTTTTTTTCATCGTGTTCGATTCTTCGATGTGATTCTTCAAGTGAGGTCGGAGGCTTAGACCCGGTTTTGTTTGATTCGATAATGGGTTAGGTTTGATTAGGTCATGTAAAGGGTGACCGAAGGTCAACCGAAGCCGTAGGATAGGTATACATACTCTAAGTTTTAACCCACTGTTTAAAAAAATATATATATGTTAACTACATATATATACTTATTCTTATTAGCGAACCGTGCTTTCATACAACTGTATGTATGTAATATACATAGGTATGTAAATTCACACATCGATGCGATGGTCGCTGCCGTAACCGTGATTTTAATCCACAATATCAGTACAATATCCAGAGAAAGAACAACGTAAAAAAGATTTTCATTGCCATTGTTCTTTTTTATTATATAAATATTCGTATATTAACTACTATCTAATAAATCAAACCAATTCGTATTATATGAGAATCAATCACATTGCAAATTGCAACCACCATCTCAAAACTGATGACATATTCGGAATGGGCAATTTTAATACTTTGGGCCACCAATCCCTTGCAGTTGACAAACTTCAATAGCATGTGCGGGAATTGTAAAGTTTTTGCGACATATTTCAGGAGCTTCAACGAATGTTACGGACATTCCACTTAGATTGTGCCAATCTGGAACAAATATCATTATCAGAATGAGATCATCAATATTTCACAACCGATCAGAGACAAAACTACAATTGTTATAAATAATTGCTCTTTCCACAGTTTATCTTACCAATGTGACAATGAAAGGGCCAAATTCCGGGATTATCAGCCACGAAACGAACAACGCCCCAGGACATTTCTCGCACAATAAACGTATCCCGTTTAACTCCGTCCAGCTTCAAATCATGAATTCCAGCGTTGTAGTCTCCTTCCCCAATCTCTCCTGAGCCCATGACCCAAAAGGAATGTCCATGCAAGTGAAACGGATGCGGTCCATAGAAAGCATTGTTCACAACCACTTCTACGACGTCTCCGTATTGGATGTAGAGCGGATAGGTGGATTGTGGCAGGCGCTCTCCGTCCATGAGAGAAAATAGCAAAGGCTTCTGCGGCAATTTGAAGGGTCGGAAGTTGAATGCACCGCGCCGAATCCCTTCTTCATCTTCCGAAAAAGTTGAATTGAGAATGAACTGCGTGTCGTAATAAGATGGAGCTGTACTGCCGTCGTGCGGTCGGAGCAAGAATTCGTCGAGCAGAACCGGATTGACAGTTGGAATCGGGGGAACAATGGCCTTATAGTCGTGTGGTTCTGTGCTGTATTCCCCAATTCCCAACAGAGCATCATCATGGTATTGCAGTACTGCCGTCACATTGGCTATCGTTGCCTCTGGATACGGGTTAATATTCTCATTCTTTATTAGCATAAGGCTTTCCGTCATCATGTTTGCGCGGATCAGGTAGTTGTCAATCGGCCCATCCATTTCAACCAAGAAGGAATAACGTTGTGCTGAAGAAAGTATTGCCACGTCGACCGGAATCGGTTCCAACACATCAATCCCATCAACTTCAATTGTATGCAATGTATGATTATCAATAGAGAATCGAAACGCGGCGTAGGAGCCCGTATTAATTACACGAATTCGGTATTTCTTTCCCGGTTTGACTCGAAAGATGTGTCGATGCTGCTCTTCGGCCACACAGACGAAATTGCGGAGAGCGGCAATGTCGCAGGGATATCGACCACGACCATTAATCATTCCTGTGTCAGGATATGGCGGAACCCCACGGGACATTATGGAAAGGTGCCAGGCTTCGTTCTCATGAGCAGATCGGTGATACCAGTCGTTGAGGGTTATAAGAATTTCGTCGTCATACTCGTACAGCTCCGTCGTGTTGTGAATAATGAGCGCACCCCATAGACCCTCTGTGTACTGACTGCCTACGTGAGCATGGTACCTGGAAACATAAACAATCTCGATTTTAATTATCAATTGCTAATCAAAATATGTACTTTGTTTCTACTATACAGCAGGAGTAGAGATATGTATGTTAATTTAACCCTTCGCTCATTCAATTCAACAATAGCAGCAAGCTACGCATTCAGCCAAGTAAAAATTGGCCATAAGTGATTGAAGTGCATATTTGTGTGTTATTCTTATCTATATAATGTATTACTCGCTTGTCGGAAATTGGTACGTGAGCAGAGCACCCGCATGGGCGGAACACTGGTACTGATTACTGATTCATAATATTTCCAATGATCTATGTATCAATTGCTGGGAATTTCTGTGTGAAATTCTGAAATACATAGATATAGGTACCGATGGGGCACAATACATTGCACATGGTGTCAATGTTTGGCCTTCAACAGGTTACCGAAGTTGAAGTTCAATCTATGTATATCATTCTACAAGTACCGTTGCGTGTTGGTATTTGAGAATTTATGCACTGAAGCTGCGGTTTGCAGAATATGCGAATTATCCTCTTTCAGGTTTAGTGTTTAGTAAAGAATAACCTGAAATGCTATTTCATGATCTTGCTCCTGATCGGCTTATATTAAGCACCCCTGGAGCTTTAGATTAACAAAAACTTAATATCATGCGCACATACACTAATCTCAATTAGTACTAATCCCAGTTAGTTTTATGAAATCCATAATGAATTTGGCAATACCAGAATTCCAAATCGATTGATGGATCAAACCCGCTTGAACTATTGATTAGTCGAACTTGAAAACTGGAAAATTGATAGATAACCACAGACTTCGTTGAGTACGTGTTTCTCGTTTAATACCAACCACGAGTTTAGTTTTTCATGTTTGTGTTTATTTAGTTAATTTTTTCTTGAACCACATGTGACTTTGTGAATTCACAACACACGTCGCTATCTAGCTGTAACTGGGAATTTTTTTGAAAAAGTGCAGTTAATCGCAATTGAGTTATTCAAACTGGACTTTTAATTTTACTGCAGCGTATGCAAATTCGCTGTCGCTATTGAATATCATGAAATCGCAAGCTTCCGTTGGATACACTGATCACATACCTAATTCAGAAGCGCATAAGTTTAATCAGGAAACAGTTTATATTCATATGGCTTACCAGTATGTACCAACTTGTTTCAATGGAAATGAATACTGCTGAACCTGCATGTTCCTCAAGGGACACTGACTTATTAGACTCGCCCCATCTTCAAACTGGAAGCCCTGCTGATGAATTCCGTGCCAATGGATAGAAGTGTTCTGGCCATCCTGAATGTTGTTTCGCACAGTGACATGAAGAATGTCCCCGACTTTCCCCTCAACTGTGGGTCCAGGGAAAAGACCGTTGATGCTCAAAATTTTAGTTTTGGAAACGCCATCCGGAGAACCACTGATGTACTTCACATTGAAGTCATAGTAAAGATCTTCCGATCGAGTTACGGAAACGAGATAGAGAAGAGCTGTTAAACCCAAACCCAGGATTTGATGATGTAGCAATTTCATTTTGTTCCAGAAATGGCTAAAAATGAAAATATCTCAAATTCTTGCCTTGCTAAATTATGCTTAATGAGGAGCCCAATTCCCAATCTATGTATGTAGGTACTAGCCTGAAATCAGGCTAATGAATATTTGATTACGCCTCGACACGTCCTTATAAATGATCAATAATGCTTATCTACATGTATTGAGTTGAAGCTCATTGTAATTGAAGTGACTTCAAGATTTAATCGATAAGCTAGCTCAAAGTCGCAAACGTAGTCCTCAGTCACATCAGTTGATTGTTGATTGTGAAGCGAACTTGAATCGTATCTTTTGGTTTTATGCATATTTGCTTTGCTCGGCAGGTCAAGTTGTTGACACCGTGAGTGTTGTGTGCAAAAATATATTTCGTTTGCACGTATATTCATCTTCGTCAATCGAGTTTGCAGAAATTGCATTATTGGCCTTGTCCGTCAACACTAACGTGTGGGTGGGATAACGTTGAGCATCGCACATGATAGATACTGGAAATCGATCATATCAGGGTCATCCATTCTTTTCTTTAGAAACTTACAGGTTGTTGATAAGCAACACCGTTGTTGCGTAGAAAACGTGAAATGACTCAGATGATCTATTGATGTTGATACGTGATACAGTACCTATTTAGGTCAAATGCCGCTTCCACATGCAGAAACGGTAGGTATTTGTGTAAGCACCTCCACCTAAACACTCGCTTAGCTTAGGGATGCTTCAGATATTTATTTGATTGATTAATAATTTATTTGATAACTTTTTTTAATGAAGCCTAACCAGCCAACACAGAAGCTAATAGGTTCGTTAAATGCATCTTGACCTAATGTTAACCACATTTCATTTCGCATGCAGCCGTCCAAGTGTAAACATAGCAGTAGTTCTGAGCATAAATCATTTTGGATAAAGTACTAGCTATACAATTTGTGAAGGATTCTCAGAAATTCATACAGTTTACAAGTTGCAAAAAAAAATTAAATTGGCATAATTGTCTAAACCGCAAATAAGCTTTGAGAATAGTAATCGATTCCCCAAACTTAAATATACTTTTCAAATCTTCTGAAGTTCCTTTCATGCGACTATTGTATTGACATGAACTTTTGAGAAGAGATAAATATTTCTACAACTATTCCGTGGAACATTCTTTCAGTGCTTAGTATATGCATTTGTGTTTTGAACTACACATAATTATATCGTTTTTAGGCAATTATTTGTACGTGTTCATGTGTGTGTTCATTTATGTTTTGTAAGTTACTGCGGTTCCAGATCCCCGATATTTCTAGGCTAATACTACAATAGCTGTGTAAAATAAAATTGCGTGTTTTAAAATCTTAAGCAATTTCTTGAATCTTTTAAGAGTAAAAATACTGGACAAAAAACTTCTCCAATCGCAAAATCCAAAACTTTAGGTTATTTTCTAGCTGATGAACTGACCCTATAAGCGAGCTAGCCAACGGTTGTCTTGAGTGTCTTACAGGGCAGGGGGGAGAATCAATGAAACAATAATAAATACCAGCGTAGACAGAAAATGAAATTGAAATAGATTTTTGAGAGATTTTGGCTTTGGCTCTGAACTTTCCGAATAATACGAAGACTAAGATGATGACGGTCAATTAAAAATATTGCAATACTGCCTAGTACCTAGTCCAATGTACAATTATTGTACCCGTGTATGTACTTAATATTTTAAACATCCTGTTTTATAAAAGATTACCGATCATGGAAATCTCTGATGTGCCAGGCAATAAATATTTTTTGCGTCACGTATCATATAAACAACGTAATTGTTTTAATAATAGTGACCTCATGCCCTGATATTCTACATATACTGTAGTAGTTATTACAGTATGCACAATACATATGTATGCGCTCAGTAATTATTCTGAAAACTAAATTAGTTCTTTTAAGGCATCCTTATCTTGTTCATACCAGGACGGGAGATTATTTACATGATACGATCATTTACACGTAACGTCTATTGTATTATTTGCATATGAGCATTGAGAGAGAATGCACAATCCACAAAACATTATCGGCATTAGTTACATTACAACGAAAGCACTTTAGATACAGAGAGTGGATCTTCGTCACCAGCTTATTCAGCTATTGTCTGGGTTCAAGTTCAAGGTAAACATTAGGAGGCCTAACTTAATTGTGATTTTTTAACCAACACTACACCCTCTACCGAATCAGCATTTATTATCGAGAAATCTAAAATTTCCTCATCACTACACACGTACCACGAATAATTATTGGTATACCTCGCAACAATTGCCTTCCTGTGCTGTGTTAAAAGAACTATGTATGAAACATAAGATACATAGGTGGTCCCGCCCAAAGCACAGCTTACAGCCACAGGTCTAACGAGGCTGTTACCCGATCTACAATCCGTGGGGAAAGGTCCATAGTAAAGGAAAACTCCCACGCGATGACCCCAAAAATTAGCAAACCTTTAAGCTATTGGTCATCCAAATCGGTCTAGTACTTTCGGAGGGGATGCGGGGTAAAGTTGTTGATCCTTTGGCGCCCCTGGAGGTCAAATTTAGGATTGACCCATGTCAAGATTGTGTTCCCAATGATTCATATACCCTACTCGCCGGTACACGAATCGTAAATAAAAAAGCGGGTATATTTTATACCCTTCGGCGCCCCTGGCGCTTTAAATAAAGGTCAATTGAAGCCAACACGATGTTTCTCGTGATTCTGACACCCGTAGCCACACGAATCGCGAATAAAAACTCAAGGTCACATTTTGACCTCCTGGGGTCAAACTAAGGGTCACATAGGCATGACAATGGTATGGCTGTAATCTGTAGGTCATAGGCTTTCAGTTGATATGCCATTTTAAAAATAAGCGTTAAAATTTGACCCAGGGTTCAAAGTTTCGGGTGTCAGAGGTCAACCAAAACCCCCTACGGACTGGCATAAAAAATTAGCAACATTTTAAGCTATTGGTCATCCAAATCCGTCCAGTGGTTTCGGAGGAGATAGAGGACAAACAAACCAACGACAAACGACAAAGGAAGGATTTATGAAAAGGGATAAGAATAAAATCAGTGACGCGAAAGCTTCTTTATGTGGCAGAAGTGTAGTGGTATTATTATGGGTGGTGTTTCCCATCAAGTACAGCCGAGATTCAGGGCATTCATTCCTGCAATTGCAACATGTTAAATTGTGAATTTTGGTTTACAGTCAAGTAGACTGCGACCTACGACTGCTGCAATTTAGCGGTAATAATAATACATCAACGACCTTGAGACCCTCTTGCATTAGATATTGTAATTGTATGGTATCCATGAAAAAGTAACTAGGTTTAAGATTGTCGATATGCAATAAATTATGAATCGAACCAAAGGATCCGGTGAACTTTAAAGGTTTGCTTGTTAGTCATTAATTTATTAAACTCTTTCAAACTATACAAATAAAGAAGGAAACTCCAACAGTACTACAGTGAAGTAATTAATTAAATATTGTTGAGAGTTGTGACGGTAGTAGTAGATGTAGTAGTAATATTCTATCTGCTAGGTGACCTTTAATTTGCTAATACGAGTGTCACCTTCCCGATACAGATTACTTTATATTTTGGCTTATGCGAAAGTGGATGGAATCTTTAAAAGGAAAATGAGAAAGTACATCTAACGGTTCTGTATATTTCGTTGGAAGTAATGTGAACACTATAGGTACTCTAGAAGTCAAACGACGCTATAACTAATTCATCAAAAAGCGACTAAAATAAATAACAGTATATATCTGGAATTAGAAAGTTTGCAATATTAAGTCTGTGAAGTAAAAATTGACGTTTGGAAGAAGTTCGTGATCCATAGAGTTCTGGAATATCAATCTAACGTGGACGCGGTTGTTGTTCATTGCTCGCAGTCTCCATTTTTGCGAAACCGAGTCTGTACAGCTCCTGGGTGGTTGCATTATAAGCACAGTCATACAAAAGTGCATTCAGAGCATCAGTAAACCCGTCATGAGTTCCAGGGTTATTCCTCTTTATCCCAGCAGCAACGGACTCGTTATAAGTACCTACGAATAGCAAAATAAGTATTAGAAATGTTGCTGCAAGAATAGATTCGCGGTAGTATCAAATATCCAGTTGCAAATATTTATTAGCTCGTTATCCAACCTCCACATTCAATGCAGTGCCATGCCATGTGTATATTCATAGGATCGCTCCATCTTCTCTTCTCTTAATTACGTACTCGTGATTGTTTGATATTGGATTGTGAAAAAATGGAAATAATTTCTTACCGTAGGTTTCAAAGAGTTTCAGCATATCGTTGCCTCGTTGGAGTTCGAACTGTATGTCCTGGGATTCGTGCTCTGACGGAGGAAAAGGTCGACTCATTACCCAAGTAAAGATACGGTCAAAAACATTAAATAACAGTTCTCTTTCCTTCGCTCTATCCGCAGATTGCACGAAAAATGTTGCCTTGTAACAGGCATTCGCCAGGCGAAAAATGTCAGAAGCAGTTTTAGCTGTCATGTTCTGGAAAGAATAAATGAATCATTGGCTTTATTATTTATTGTAGTCCGCTGAGGTATCACTCGGATTAAAGGCTGATACAAGTACTTGAGCGAACAAAAAGCAGCAAGTTTCGTAGATTCACACACCTGGTCAAACTGTCCCAAATCTGGATCAGTCCCTGCAAATAAAGCATTCAATAGAAACCGTTGGAAGGTTCTGAAGCGATCAAACTCTCGGCTCATTCTAGTCCTGGATTCCGTCAATTTCTGGAACGCTGCAACTTGATCGGTTAACCTGTGCTCAGGATCGCCGTAATAGTCATATTTGGATAACATAATGTTCTTTTGCATATCATGAACAATTTTGCTGAACTGACGGCAGTTCCAAATAATTGAACGACAGAATGGACACTTCTGGAAGATATAGGGAAATATAAGTAAGTATTTCATTAAACAAGTTATATGGAACGCATGTAGTTCCATTGTATTGACATACTTTGTTCTGATCTTCTGAATATTCTGTCTCAACGTTCGTCTGCATCAACATTTGGAACGAATCCATTTCCAGGACGTGCCCACTAGTAAATGAGCAAATGGAAATAAGCATTTGATAGGAGTCTAAATAAGTCGTTTGGACTTGCATAATTATTTGATTATTTTGAACTCATGACCATGAACAATAAACATTGATTATATCGACTCACCAACTCTCCAAAACGAGAAAACTAAATGAAAAACGAAAAAGTTAGGAAGTTATTACGAGCCAAATACAATAGTCTCGACGTGAAGCACTTACCGATCTTCGGCATCATAGTCCTGACCCATAAGGTAGGCGTCCATCAACGCTTCTTTATCGCAAACGCGACACAAGTTGGGACAGGGAAGACCACAGTAGCCCACACACTGATGTCCACAATTTAAGATCTTCTTACACATACGCCAGCATATGTTACGATTGCAGACTTCACTACAGGTTTTGGTACATTGGAGATGTGGGCATTTCCAGGTACAGGGTTCCTAGTTGTGAATCAAGATAAAGCGATAGCAAGCTAAGTATATGTAATTCAAAATCCTAAAAGTCCTCACCCTGCATGGCGTACATGGGATTCCACACTTTAATTCGCACTTTCCGTGTTCACAAAAGGCGAGGCAGGGTTGTTCACACGGACCCAACTCGTCACAAAGTCCAATGAACCTTCATACATAAACACGGATGGCGTTCAACAATAAAATAACACAAAAATATACCAGTAAGATACAGGATGAGTATCCACTACTTACACGGTGATCGATCAGAATGGCAAAAGTTCAAATGACTAACTTTTGAGTACTTACATGAATGGCAAACTATTATTTGAAGTTTTTTCAGTCTTTATTTGCCAATCTTGTAACTAAACTATGCTTGATTTTTCGTCCTTTCTGCATCCTATCACACTATTTGAAAAAGGTAAAGAATAAAGAAAAAAGAGCCAACTCCAGTCAGTTCAGGTGGGTATACTTATTCCAAAGAAATTGATTGCATTCCAAAATTGGCTATCCTACTCACTAAGAGTGGTCCCGTTGAATTAAGTTTTCATTCAACTTCAGGGTTCAATTTTTTTGTTTGTTTTTCTATTAAAATAATTTTTGAGGTAATTTGAACCAAATTAAAATCTTTACCAATTCTTAGAGAAATAAAAAACTTGTTTGCCATTCATGAAAAAAAAAAGAAACACAAAGACAGATTTTTCCGCTCGAAATATTTACCATTTGAACGTTTGCCATTCTGACCCTGGATCACTTACACATGGCCGCAGCGCCGGTCAATTTCGATTGGAATCGCACAGCGCAGGTGAAACATGCCTTGGTTGCATGCCATGCAAGTTCCAGTGCAAGGATGACCACAGGCTAAGACTTCTTCACAAGCTCTTGTGCACAATTTAGTTAATTCCTTGTCCGAACTACAAATACACGAAAATTATGATTATATTGACTTGTAAACCAACTAATTGTTCTGACAGTTGCAAGAAAAACTTACAGTCTTTGGGTTTGGTGACAAGGGGCGGTTATCTGAAATTATGAATAGTTTCAGATTAAAAACATTATGTCTCATCATTGGACGATCTTAAACAGTGCCGCTAGTTGAATTCGTTGATTCAAGTTTTTACCTGATGCCCGCAGTCAACAACGAAATCGGTAGTGCAAATTTCTTCACACTGGGTAAATCGGTGGTTAGATCCACATTCAACTTCTGCAGTATGCTCGCAGCCCTCGAATGTTTTAACAACTTTCACCTAATTTCCATGATTTTCACATACAAATAATTTCAATTTACACTCATTGGGATCCTATCCATTTGTTAACACTGGTGACAGTTATTAAATTCAAATACTACATCTGGTATTCTAAATTCTAGAATGTTAAAATTGATTCCTTTTTGTAATTGCACAATATTGTTTTATTAAATACCTGGCATTTACTGCAAGGCTCGGAACATTTGTTCAAACACTTGTGATTGGCCAAGCAAGCCATACGTTCACAAGGCTTGTCGCAAGGGAAATCAAGTAATGTTCCCGTAACAAGATTATGGTACATGGCATCTCTTCTTTGATGACATTTAACAGCCACCTACGGTTTTGTACATTTTAGAAAAATATAAAAACAAATTGAGAATTTGCATTTTAATGAAATGGCATAGAAGTAATACCTTGTGGGTACAACCTTGTCTGCGAACAATTACGTCTTCCTCGCAAACGGGAATTGGCTGTCCACAAATCTGCAGGGCGCGATGGCCGCATTCCAATGCTTTGAAAATCAAACCACCACAGTTGAGTTTACCCCTACGACAGCACTCAGTAACTGAGACCCTAGTACAACTAGGACATTCTTCCGAAACTTCAATTATACATGGTCCACAGAGTCCACATGAAAGTCCACACGAATGACCTAGAATATGCACATATAGCTACGATTAAGTCAAAGCGTAATACATTCCTCAACGGTCTGCTCTTCAAACATTAGACTACTAAAATTCGAATGTATTAGGTATTAGATATGAATTTGTAATTACCGTATGGGCACGTATTTTCGCATAGGAGTCGGCACTCAAGTTCCAAATGGTGTGGATCTGCCGCATGACAGTTATAGGGACACGAATGTTTACAGTTCGGTAACTTTCGAAGACATATCTCAGTACAACCACCAAAGGGAGCCTCGTGAATGATTTGATCCGCCCAACGAATCATTGTATCAATGTCGTGATTTCGACAACGCAGTGTGACAAAATCTCCCAGCGCGCCCATATCTTCGAGTCCAAAGCAAAATTCGCTCATTCCTCCGGGAATATTCGGGATCGAGGAATGTCCGAAAATGTAACACCCAAGCCTGCGATGTGGACCATAAATAACAGGTATTGTTTCACCAAATAAAGATAGGATAAAGATAGAAATTCAATTCTTATTAATATTAGCTAGCATACATTACATACATAAACGTACCGTTTCTTTTTGTAGCAACCGGTGATATAATTAATCATCCGAACACTGTTTTCCATTTCCAGAGTGGTTACCAAGAAGGGATTTATTAGATTATTGTACGTCGAGGATAGAGAAAAAAGAACGATGTCCACTGCTGGATGGTCTGGCTTCAGAAAGTTTGTTACTTGCTCGACAGTCACGCGCTTAGCAGGATCATTTACAGCTAAAGAATTTATGTGCTAGGAGGAATTAATAACAAAATCAATAAGTATCTGCAACTATACCAATAGCGCAATTAGAATATTTAAATAAAAACAGACTAACCTCGATCATCGTCGTCTGTTGTTGAGAGCTGGTAGTCAGTATCAAGATCTGCTCTTGCGAATAACTCTGTCTCATTAAATGCTTGAACATTTCAGTGCACATGGTAATCTCGAACATATTGAAGGTTCCATATTGGTTGGGCTGAAAATAAAAGACAAAAATCAGGCCAAGTACCAAATATATGTATGAACGTTTCATGCAAGCGTGGGTATACACAAGCTGGTACATATTTTAGGATGTAAAAATACGATAAACAGTGATAAGAAATAGTGTCATATTGCCAGACTACTGGCGATGAGTTTTTACTATGAGTTTTTATACACTGCCATGTTCGTCTTACCTCGATTCTCCTGCTATGCTGTATGCAATATATGTAAAATATATGCTAAGTGCAAGCACTACTGCATACATAAGAACAAGTACCAATGTCTGACTAACCTAGCACCAACAGTAGCTTTAATTTTCCTAAGTGAATTTTAAAGGTTTTGTATAATTCTGAATACTGAACCGAGCATACACTTTTTGTTCCAGCCGAAATTCCTGACTTTTTGTATGTAAACTAGGCATTCACATGTTGACCTTTCAATTGTTGTTAGGTATTTCCGTTGTAGTGTGTGCACTGAGACATGCAAATCGTATTGGAGAAAAATGTACTACGACCTCAAACCCAATCGCAGGGCATAAAACACGATTGTTGAGAATGCATTAAAAGTATGATTTATGATGTCCACAACTATTCCAAAAAATCAGATAGGAACCAATAACTTTAAAACTGTTTTAATTCCACATCCTGAGCTTGAAACCTAAACCTAGGCGCAACTTAATGCAACGTACTGGCTTAGAAAATAAAATGTACTTACATGGCTGTGGGTCATGAATTGGAAGTTACACGCCATTCCACGAACGAAGCTTCTTGAACTTATTCCTGCTTCTCGGCTACGTCTTACGCCCAGCCGAATGGTTGACAAAAAGTTACCAATATGACTGTCGTCCGTGGAGTCAGAGTCAGAGTCCGCTTCTTCATGCACAGTGGGTAAAACTCTAGGCACACTGCGACCTCGCCCGAGCCCAGTTCCTATGCCGCAACTTCCACCCACCATCTTTGGTTGTAGCTTTTCAGCTTCTTCAAACTTTGCGGGTAGTAAAACTCTAGGCACACTGTGACCTCGCCCGAACCCAGCTCCATTGCCGCAATTTCCGCTCGACATCATTGCTGGTGGTGGTGGCACGCCGCGACCGCGTCCAAATCCGAAACGAGCTCTGAAACCGCCATGTCCATCCATCATCATAGCTAGTCAGTAGCCAGTAAAACCATTCAGCGTGCCTGTTAAGCGAATCGGAACACAAAATCAGGTAATTTATACACCATTTTATTTTCAAGCAGTATTGGTGGAGATATAGAATTGAACTAAGCTTGAAATTAAGGACTTATAAAGATGATGTGCAGAGAAGATATCAGTTAGGCATCTACACCAATCAAGCGACCAAATAGACTAATCTTAAGAATTCAGAATATTGAGATTGAGCTAAATAGATACCTACATAGATAGTATCTATAGATTTCAAGGACAGTGGATCGTACTCACGAGCATATTTTACGAACTTTAATGCTCACTGTTTTACCAAATACTTGTTTGACATGTAGTAAAAAAAAAAGAAAAAAAGTCGAGCATGACGTTGCGCCTATTGTTTGAATAATTAAGTACCTGCGCTTTATATCCGCTATTCACCATTTTATATTTTTTGCTATTCAAAGAATTCGCACTGAAGCTCCCCACCCCAGCGAGTCAAAATATTCCCCATGATTTTAAATATAATATACTTCCCCAAATCAATGCTTATCAATCAAGAAACAAATGCGAAATGCAACCAGCAACGAAAAACGAATGGAAGATTGATTTTACACTAACCAGAACCAGCATTTATAACAAAAAGGAAACTGGAACTTCTACAGTTAAACTACTTAATTCTCCAAAAACTGTACTAATAAATCACAAATATTAAACAAAACTCACCAAACGAGGACCTTGTTACTTGAACCAATTTGACAGTATACAGTATAGTTCCAGTCAACTTCCTGGACAAGCGATGAATGAACGCACTACCCAAATCATAGTCTTGGTCTTGACAGATTAACTCAAAGACTCAAACTGGAGGCCACAAGTTGCCTGCTCTTCGTATTTACTGGTCTTTCACGTTGCGTCGTCGTCCTGCGCCCTTTAGAGTCTCGTTTCAGCTCATAGAGCTTATTCTTCGTCACCTGTCTGTGCTGTGTGCTGTTGTCTGTCCTCGGTATTACACACACAGAACAATGTATAATTGGCAAAAGGCAGCTTAGCTCCTTGTCGATAGCACACTCTACATGATAAATACCTTATTGTTTACCATTTTTGAAACCTTGTGTTGCAATTGCAAACAGCAAAATCTAAAAACAAGTTTGGAAATTGTGAGCTTACCCTTACAGAACAGAACCCAGGAAGCATCCATCATAGCCGCTGAAGCTGAATCATTGAACTTAGAATTTAGATGATTGGTAAAAAATTACATAGACAAAAGCGTTTAAAATAATACTAGTTTTAAATATGCAATACCAGTTGAATTTCTTCTGTAATTGTGGCTTTCAAAGATTTTCCACTCGATGTATATATTTCCTCTGCCCAACAACACTGACGAAAAAAGAAAAAACTAGATTATCAATTATACAGGATTTTATGTAGGTCTATGGTCTATCACTTAATTAATTTCATTTCATTTACTCGTTCTGTATAAATCATTTTCATGAACTTACTTCAGGTATGCTTCTTTTGTCCGCAATCCGCAATATAGGATTTTATACAGCTCAACTACCCATCAAGCGATGAACGGTCGGTTAAAGCAACTTTCTTGAACAATAATTCATTCCAAAAATGAACCGCTTTTGTTTGTAAGTAATGGGTGAGTTTTTCGAACAAATAAACAATAAATAAGTAAGTCTACAGACAGACATTATTAGTGTACTTTTCTTCGTTACAACTTGCAACTTATTTGAAATATCCAATTGAATTTTGAATTTGCGAAATTGCTATGGGATTTTAATCACCCTCATGCATCGCATGCATTTATGAATGAACCTGCATCTCGGATTTGCATTTTGCATAGAAGTCGAAATAAACGAAGAGAGCGAGCAACTAGAAAAGTAAGAAATAAGTCAATTTTATTTTATTCAATTCTATTCCACTTCAACACAATTGGTAACTTAATACGTAAGTACTTGCTCAGATTCTGCTGAATTTTGCCCAAATGAACTCCTGATTCAATGACTAGTGTAATTACACATTGAGCATAACAAAATTGATGTCTGGGAACATTTTCAAAAACAGAAGTAGAGCAGAGTTAACTGTAATTGCATTTTGCAGTGCACAAGCACAACAGTGAGCGATATAACAGTGAAGGGATGCTGCAGTTAATATTGAGTAGATTCGAAATACTTAGCTATGTATACATGGTATGTAGATAATAAAATTATATCATGTATTATTGTATCGTCGTCATAATGTAGCTTCGTGTTTCTTAATTTTAAATTTATATATTAATATTCAAACTGTTTTTCTAAAACTCTTTTTTGATTCCCAGTTTGCAAACCTGTAATGATATACCATTCCGAAATGGACGAATTGTTTTTAGCGAGATTACGATCTCTAGTACTTATTTAAATATATTTTCACCTAATCAATTTGAGACTTTTGTGTATTCATAAGTTCTATTTGAGAATATTCAAGGCGAACAAGCCTATCAATATTAATTTTATATCAAGTCTACAAAAATCCCAGTTTATTTTAATTCTTATTCGAGTATTCCTTTCCGTAGCGTGTAGCACGATATAAAATCCAAATTACAGAATATTCTGGCTGTAATAACTGGCCAAATTGACCACAGACCACCAAATACTAATAAATAGATCAACCCTTTTGAGCCAAGGCAATATAAACCTATGTATGTATTTATAAGTAATACCGAGCAAAGGTAACGTCGGTAGCCCAATAGTGGACATCGAAGAAATAAGGAACTACGAACACACTTAAATAAGGCTACGTGTTCACATTACAGATGAAAATAGCATGAGTGTATAAATTGATAATCTTAAGACGCATTCCAGGAGTTCAATAAACGGGATTCCAACAACTTGCAATCATGCATAAAAGACTGTTAAACATGCATTATATTGGTATACAAACAATTAGGTTGTGGAATTTTAAATGACTCCAGTTTCAATTTGGATATTTTCTTCCCTAGAAGATGTGAGAACATTATACAAACATTCTATTTGTAGTTTCTCTTATGTACGTATTTAGTAATTTGAAGGATACAGAATTGGGGGTCTTCCATAATTGCAGTTCAGTTGTAGTTGAGTTGATTCAGTAGGAGGAGTTCCCGTAGTCTGCCAAAGCAATAGCTGCCTGATGCTCACTCTCCGAAATCAGCGGCGCATAGTCCGGATCATAGTAATCTTCATCATTGTACACGTCCTCCGAAGATTCAGCAGCTGGCATTTTCTCCGGTTCGAACGGAACCTTCTCAAGACGACAGGAAGGGTTTTCCAACGTCTTGGTCAGAACAGCCTCAAAGGCCTTCTTCACCTTCCCAAAGTCCATGATGTTCTTCGGCTCGGAGTCAATCCAATATTTGACGAACTTGGTAAAAATGATTACGTAGAAGTCGTAAAAGACAGCCATGAGTTTACTCTCCCAATCCTGGTTGTACTCGACCCAGGCATTGCTATCATGCAAAATATCAGATTTCCAACATTCCGCGTCCATCTCAACTACTTCCTCCATAGCGTTGTAGAAATGAGTTCGGGCAAGGCCAGAGACGACCAAATGATAGGCCCAAAAGGTAATTTGGATGGACACGCAGGCAAACGGGAATCCAAGCTGAGGATGATATGAGCGAAGTAGAAGGCATTTGGCGAGGTCATTGTATTTACCACTAAAATACCTGCAGAAAAAAAAAGGTATTTCAAAATTTAATTATGCATATTGTCAGGCACAAGCGAACGCTGTTTATTAACGTAATTAATAATTATCCAGTTTCGTGATCCATAATCTGAATGGCCTCAACAAAATACTTCAGTAAATGGATATTCTGAGTTCCATGAATTCCTTGCAAATTAAGACTGGAAGAGAACTTTCAATTTGCTGGAAAAAAATGTTCCAAGACTTACAGCATGCACTCAACACCCAGAAATCCAGCTCCTCGGAGATCGGTGACCGGGTTGGCGCTCTGGAATCCCAAAACTTGCCATTGCTTTGAAATCCGACCTTCCAGCTGGTCATTAGGAAACATATTTGTCCAAAATCCAATAATCTGCTCCAGAAACAGCCATAAATTATTATTTGTCCATCATTACTATTTTTTTTTTGTTAGGAATTCATAGGAAGTTGACTGAATACTTAAAATCAACGTTACCTTTTCCTCATGCTCATCCAAATCTGACTCAAATTCCGTGGACCGGAGTGTCTCAACCTTGGCCGCCAACCAGCGATAACTCCAAATGGTGTTCAAACTGTCTTGAAAGGCTAAAAGGAATTTGTCATCCCGACACTTGTGGATACCTTTCTCGTCAGCAAGCAGATCAACGCCCAGTTTAATAATTGTCATTCGTTGCGTATGGTCTTCGAAAGTACCCTCTTCAAGGCTTGCCCTTAGCTCGTCGCTGATTTCTCGAATTTTAGGTCGCTTTGACCTCGCAAGACATACTTCTATTTTTCAAAAAATAAACACAACGTTAATATTTATATACTTACTTAAACCGATTTTAAACTAAATATAAGTAATGCATGTGAAATGAGCTTACCTAATCGTCGAGTTCGTGAGAATCCGAAGTTGGTGTACTTGTTGTAAATTCGCTTGAGCTCACAGCAACCAGAAGTTCGCCGGTTCCAATACTTTCCAAGAACCCGATATGACCGTCGCACAACTTTAAATATAAACAAAACAATGTCTTTAATTAGTCCAAAGAGATAGGAGAGGATTGTAACCATGTTGGCTCAATTACAATCCGAATTTCGAGAAATCACGTCAATAAAAACAGTAGTTCCTATTCCTAATAGAAAAATAAAGTAGCAATGTAAAAGTAATAAATACTTTTACTTATGATAACTATTAGTACTTAGTACAAATACATAATACAAATAGGTACATTTACTTTTGCATTCTGTGAAAGTCAAACTCTTGGTGGAGTTGACGTTCATTTGAATTTTGCTCAAATTCAGGCTCGGGCTCCCCCAGAGTGATGTAATATTCGAACTGTCTTTCGCTAGATGCTCTATTCCGACGAGGCAATTTTATTCGGCCCCTAGCCTATGGATATTACTGTTTCAAACTGTTGTTTGTTATTCGGTCAGTTAAATCTTAAATCGTTAAGCAAACCAACGAGAAGAAGATATCGGGTAAAAAGGCCTTTTCTTTCGGACACCTATCTTGTCCAAGCCAAGTAAAACAACAAAGAGGGCATGGATTGTCAATTGACACCATAACCAAATTCGTATTTACTAAAAAGTAGTCCACTTTAAAGTTTAACATAAAGTATAAACATGAAAATGTAAAAGTAGTACCTAGAACGAGGCTACCTGGTACCAAGAGAAGCAGAGTCAGTTGAAACTTTATGGCGTGCATTGCACTCGAACAATCAAATCACTTAATAATAAATAACTGCCTTTCCTGCGGGCGGAAGGACCTTCGTAGAACCAGAGCCAAGAAATATGTAAATTGCTGAATTTAAATAAATGGACTTTCTGGCGTGTGGCGTGTCGACTTGAATTAGCTTCAGTTTCTGATTTCGATATGACCGATGATGATCTTGTTATTATTAGAAATAGACACAAACTACCAGATCGCTGGCATTCATGTGGAATTAAAAATCTGGATTGCTACAAGATTATTTACAGCTTATACGGTATAATCTTAAGTCCAATGTCATTGGAAGATTGGAATTAGATTTATTTGTATGGCATCTTTGGCATCATCACTAGCATTCGAACCTTTACACCAATGTAATTCTAGTTAAAATCGCTAGGCGTAGGGAAAATACTATAGGGATTAGTTATACGTAAATACAATGTTTGTGATTTGTGAAGAAAATATTTTGATATTAAACTTTTGTCCTTTGACGTAATTGAAAATGTGTTTGTTTAGATTTCCTGTGCGTTTAAATTATTAGTTGAAGGACATTGAGCTAATACTATGTACCATACTGGCTACATGCAAGGCTATACTGCTCATCGAAACTTGATTTGCATAAAAGACAGCGCTATTACATATTACTCTGTATTACGATCAGGGTTTCGACTTTCTACCACCCCGATAATTATCACCTGATAAAAACCCGATATTTATCATTTTTTATCACCTCAGTCGCGGATAAGAAGTGGTAGAAAGTGATAAAAAATATTTTCACCTAAAAGCCATGCATTATGTAACTAAGTATTGTA
>JAQFXY010000261.1:0-39986 GCA_034693865.1 Ceratophysella sigillata
CAGTGAAGGAAGAGGTGCTGTGTAAGCTGTAGGCTCCCATCATGTTGATAACTTTGCATACAAAGTGTAAAGTCGCGACCTGGACCTTGACCTAATAAATCGGCTCAATTCACTGATGTAAATTCATTGCATATTGCATCATTGCATTCTCGCCTCGTTCATCTCCATCCGTTGCGTTGCCCATAACAATAACATGCCCGAGCCGAACAGCAGCATAATAAATAACCTACACTTGCAACTCGACCTCCTATTTATCCATTTTTTTGTTATTGTGAAAATTGTGTATACCAGATGGTAAGTAATGGTAAATAATGGTAAATAATAGTAAATGCAGGAGTTTACTGTATTTGGCGAGGCAAATTAACCCTTATACTATATTGGGTTTGATCCAATTGGCCTCAATCAATATCGGCACACAGTACTGGTTAAATATTTCTAATTTATGCTTATAAAACCCCTGAATAATTTTAATGCTATAGTAAATAATTTTACGAACAGATAAAGTCTTAACAGGTAATCTACATATAAGGTATATTGAATTTAATCGAATTTGGAGGAGAGGGCAGTCGTAGTAAGGACGCTTTTGTTGAATTTGCAAATCTGTTTGTCAGCAAATATTATTGGTTTAAAATCTGGTGATATTTAATTTCATGCAACGTTATAGGAGGCAGCTGGTACATAAATTTTATAATAACATAATATTATACAATAGTAATTATATTATATAATACTCCATGTACATGAACTTTCGCTAATTATTGGGTGATTATGCAGCACTACACTGCCGTCAAGAGAAATTGTATCTTTTATGCTAACTTTCGGTTAATATATCGGCCTCTTATAGTATGCTACAATTATTGCTCCAAACGATAGTGATTGCATTTTGCGATCTTCTACCGCGTTTTCATGTATCTATAAACGTAACCTAACTAACCTTTTTTGGACTTCTTTATCCTATTGGCTTTTTGGACACGCTAACCTAACCTGACAAATAAGAACAATAATTTAATCAACCTAGGTTAGGTTTTCGGAAGCGCGAACACGTGATGGATCGTATATGTAATTATCCCCCTCCAGACAAAATTGATTAAGACTCTCTGAATATTGTCTCAGGTTAGACCATATAAACGAAAACTTGAAACTTGAGTTGTTCTCTAAGAAACGCAACGGTCGGAACCGATAAAAACAGTCAAACCTGAGCTTTGGCATATTAAATTAATGGCATACATTTAGGAAGCAAAGGAAGTAGTTTGGATTTGAAAAAGGAAAGGTAGACACAAAAGATCCAGCATGCAAGATATGGGACATTTTACTATTTACCATTTGGACATATTATTTCCCCTACCATTATTTATCACCCTAGTTATATACCACCTGTTACTTACCACGTCGAAGCCAACTGTACATGAAGCATACACTATGTACAATGTACTATGTGCATGTACATAATAGTACATACATACCTAGTTACAGACAGACAAGGGAAAGACAGACCTTCTACTTTGTTCCAGTATTTTCATCTCTTCTGTTGTTGATTGTTGACATAACTCTCTCTCCCACTCTCGGGAAGTGTAATAGTAGCTTGGTTAGGTTAGTTGTCTTGTCGATTCACTCTAATAACACGATCAATTCTATTATCTCCAATAAGTCATCGTGTCGATGCGTTCCTTCGTCCATCTTCCTTTGAACTTGCTACATGCTGTCAACTTATAATAGTGTACTTAGAACGTAGAACTAGTTTTAGCGAATCATTTACTTGTGTAGGTCATAGGTTGCAGTTGTAATACTTGTAGTTGCACTGCAGTATATTCGAATTCTTCTTGTATTGTGTACTGTGAAGTGACAGTCACAGTTAACTGTTGACACCGCAGACCGGACTGCAGTGCATTGCGTAGGTCATAGGTCATAGGTAGTGCTTCTTTGTTTGTTCCTGCGCGTATGGCTGACGGTCGTTTAAATCCCTGTCACCTCTCACCTCTACTTACCGTTGACATTCAGTTGTGAGTTGGAAGTGTCCCTGCTTGTCACCTGTCAGCTGTCAGGATGAGTGAAGGAGGTAAGGACAAAGGATATAATCCAATAATATGTAAAACTGTTACAACTATTACTAAATTCTGGATGTCATGTTAAATGACATATACCATATGTAAGTATGCCTGTTCTACTTAAGATCGGTATACTTACTTCAGTTATCTGTGCCATGTCATCTGGTACGATTTGTACCTATGCCATTTATATATCTTTTAAAATTATTTATTGTTAAATACATCTAACATGTAATGGATCGTGATGTGCCGCTATAACTTATTAGTTTAAGCAAATTCGGTCGCAGAAACTTACAGCACACATGGAGATCAGAGGTGTAGTTTCACACGGCACATTCGTTGTAAATTGTAACAATTAAGTAGTTGCGAGTCTCAAAATCAAAGTCATAGACATAATTGATTGTCAATTGCGGTTAAGTGTACTAAGTCACAAATGTAAAGTTCGGCATATTACATAAATATATATTAATGTTAAATCAAAAAATTTCTCAATAGTTGACAATGGTTGTGTATAGCCGTGTAAATTGAGTGCTTTTTAATTTATATTATAATAATTTATATTTCTTTGATATTACAATATTTCATTATCCTTAAAATTTATCATTTGCTACCGCTAAGGTTCCTTGCAAAGTTGTTGACCTTACTACTCTAATCTTGTTGTGTTTGACGCTTTACTAGAGTGGAGCACACAGAGAGGAAGTGGAAGGGGACGTGGGTCCCAGGACCGAGGTGAAGGCCGTGGAGGAGGAGGTAATCGGTTTAAGCTACTTTTTAGCTTTGCGGCGTTAGCTTTAAATTAAATCTACCAACTTATAATTCGTATCATTCGAGTAGTAACAGCATAATATCACAGATTATGTTTGGTTCCAATTTCTACCGACTGTTTTTAGTAATATGTAATATATAGAGTATAATATATTATAGAGTTGACAAGATCAACTATAGTTAGCGTGTTATATTTCAATCACCAGCTTTTACTTTACCAAGATTGTTAACCTAATTCATTCTTTAGGAGGTCGTGGAGGCTCCGATCACGGAGGTCGAGGTGGAGGCTCAGATCGCGGCGGTTATCGTGGAGGGTCAGGAGGTGGTGGAGGTGATTACAGAGGGGCTTATGTCAACTATACTTAGTGTATTTGTATTCCAACCACTCAACCACAGTTTGCCGTGTTCTCCGTCTGAATAGCTCTGAGTCTGAGTGCACCAACGTAGTTGACCTTATTGATTCTTACTCTAGGTGGTGGTGGATCCGAGTACCGAGGAGGCGGTGGTGGCGGAGGTGGTCGTGGGGGCGGTGAATATCGTGGCGGAGGTGTAGACCGTGGAGGTGGTCGCGGGGGCGGCGGGGACCGCGGAGGTGGTCGCGGTGGCGGTGAATATCGTGGCGGAGGCGGGGACCGCGGAGGTGGTCGCGGTGGTGGTGAATATCGTGGCGGAGGCGGGGACCGCGGAGGTGGTCGCGGTGGTGGTGAATACCGCGGCGGAGGCGGTGACCGCGGAGGTTTTCGTGGTGGCGGAAGAGGGTTCGACCGCGGAGGAGGTAAGTTTTCGATACGTTTTCTGTGTTACTTTCCGGTATTCTTATTAAAAAGAAAAAAAATAATAAGTATTTCTAACAATTGTGAGTCTGTGAGCAGTACAATTGTGCAGTGCATGCTCTACTGTCATCACTACAGTACTTCAGTTTAAACATGGGGAATAAGAAGGCTAAATATTTTGAAATGAATAAGATAGGCTTAAAAGGTGTTGCTCATCGTTCTTATGTATCAAGAGAGTTGAATCAAAGTAATTATGCTGAATCCATTGGCTCTTCTTTCCGTAAAGCTGGTCGTTCATGATGTTGTTCAGTGTCAAGGATCTCAAAAATCAACAACTTCGAGAGGGAAGTCAACCAAATTCCACATCTTCGATTCAGTTCTCGTTGCATAACTCTTGTACTACGTATTTCCAGCAATTATTAATTACATTGATAATCGCGTTTCTCTTTTTATTTTTCTATTACATAGTAGCCAAGTCTGGATTACTTGCTACTTTTAATTCAAAATATAAGCAAGCTTGGGCACTAAAGTCAACGTCAATTTAGGTTATTTTTGAAAAGATTGTTCTTAGTTTTACTTGTCAAGCTTTGTGATTCGGTATTGTAGTACAATTGCATAAAGTACATAAAGTGTGTTGATGTTAAGTTGAGTTAAGTTGCTAGTGTAGTTAAATACTCATGTTCGTTTCCTGTTATATTGTAAAACAAATTCCGAATCTAGAATATAAAATGTACTTAATGAGCTTACTGTGTAACGTATGTCTAATATCCCGTTTTAACAACTGGGTATGAATTAGATGTTAGGCGTGTATTGGTTGGTATAGCTACCAATTTATCTTTTTATCGCTCGCTCGATTCGGAATTCTTAGGAAATAATACATGTTATTTTGTTGTGTTCTTCGGTAGGAGGTGGAGACTTCAGAGGTGGTCGTGGTGGAGGCGGCGGTGGAGGCCGAGGAGGTGGAGCAAATGTGGTTGATGCCACACAAAACTTGCCCCTTGCCGTAACACAACAAATGTTGCAAAAGGCTCCGTTCGGCTGGCATCCAGTAAATTCAGAAGCGGATCTCGTCCCACCACCCAGTCTGGAGCCTGGAAAAAGTTACGAGAAGACCATTGCAATCACAACGAACAACATGCGGACTCGTATCAAGCTACCTAAGGTCATCTATCAATACGACGTGGATGTAGATCTAAGTAACGAGAGTAAAGCAAGAAGAAAGGCGGCTAAAGCCAAGCGTGACACTGCGGAGGTCCCTGCGGGACCCTCAAGAGGTGGCGGTGGAGGAAGAGGCAGAGGTGCAGGTGGAGGACGTGGAAAACCACCCGGTCGGGCTCCTGCAGCTTCTGCAAGTAATGGAAACAAGGTACGTGTTGGGCATGTAACAATTTGTTTATTGAGCATTCATTGTCGTCTAGTGTTTCATATGACAACAGTAAGTACCTCAGTCGAGTGAGAATTGATGCGATGCAAGTGGGATGCGTTCACATCAAGAGCAGACAAGGCGAATAACGAATGCAAAGTACATAGTAATAATAATACAACGAGTTGGTTTTCGTGTACAACCATATGGTCAGGAACATAAGCTACAGTTGTAGCTGAGGCTGAGAGTACAAGTGTGAATCGAATGCCCGCCCAAAGCTTGTGACTTCGATCTTATCTTAAGTTCAGCTGAATTTATACCCACGCTGTAAGCTTCCCTCTCTCAAACCTGGAACTTACATCACGGATTTTTACATATTGTTAACTATGTAGTACCTGCATATAATAATTGGATATTTCCTTTTATGAATGCAGCTTCATGCTTTCGTATTATGACTATTTAAAAATGGATTCCTCTAATTATATGTTCTTAATTAGTATGGAATATCAACGTCTTAGTAAGCACATTATTGTCTGTGAGTATAATACCAAGACGAATGAGAATCAGAAATTAACCGCTATATTTGTGTGCTCCTTTGTATGGGAGTGCATGAGTAAATGCTCAGGACTACGAACTTTACGAGAATGCAGAGCAACATTCAAAAATTCATATGGTTCCCGATGTTCTCAGAAATTCTGCAGCTATTTTTGTACGCTAAAACCGCTGTAGAATTTCGGTCTGTTCCGGTTTGTATGCATACCTACTGACCGAGACCGAGTCTTAGGAACTCGCGTATTACAGGATTTCAACATAGGTATCAGACATAACCAATAGGAGAGGCCAGGTGGGGCTGACAACCCCCTGAGATATTTTTGGCGGTTCGCCCCCTCTGGCCGTTTCAGTGTCGGTCAGCCCGGCCTGAGTATTTTAGTGGCGGTGAGCATGCCATGAGTAATAAGCCACGCAGGGGACATTGAACAGAAGCAGGTGACAAGAAGCAAGTATATACAAGTGCAAGTATACATCGAAATTCTCAAAAAAAATTTTGGCTTCGCGCAAATGAGCTTCTCCAGTGAAAGTGTTTATCGACATTCTCAACAAAATCTTGCGCCTCGCGCAAATGAACGTCTCCAGTTCAAGTATTTATCGAAATTCTCAAAAAATCTTGCGCTTCGCGCAAATGAACATCTCCAGTGCAAGTACTTATCGAAATTCTCAAAAAAAAAACTTGCGCTTCGTCCAAATTAACGTCTCCAGTGCAATTATTTATCGAAATTCTCAAAAAAAAGCTTGCGCTTCGCGCAAAGTAACGTCTCCAGTGCAATTATTTATCGAAATTCTCAAAAAAATCTTGCGCTTCGCGCAAACTAACGTTTTAAGTGCAAGTATTTATCGGTTTACTCGAAGAAAATCTTGCGCTTCGCGCAAATTAACGTCCAAAGTGCAAGTATTGGTAGAAATTCTCGAAAAAAATCTTGCGCTTTGCGCAAATTAACATCTAAAGTGCAAGAATTTATCGAAATTTTCGAAAAAAATCTTGCGCTTCGCGCAAATTAACGTCTCAAGTGCAAGTATTAATCGAAAATCTCAAAAAAATCCTTTGAACGTCTCCAGTGCAAGTATATATCGAAATTCTCAAAAAAAAAGCTTGCGCTTCGCGCAAAAGAACGTCTCCATTGCAATTTTTATCGGAATTCTCAAAAATATCAGGACATTGTTTCTCAATCTCAACCCCGACTTTTTCCGAGGCAAGGTCACCCGCAGATGTCTGTACAGTACACTATATACATACATGACAACATTTCAATACTACTTAGTAATTAATGCACTGCACGCATATAGAATTGCCTTTTTTCATTCACTTCAAAGAGGAAAGAGAGGAGAAGAAAAAAGAAGGGGAAAGAGAGGAAAAGAAAAAAGAAGGGAAAAGAGAGACTATATTAGCTTTTGCCCGGTTTCCGAAACTTGATTCGGCGAGCGCGAAGCGCGAGCCGGCTTGGATTTTAGTTTTTTGGGGCTGACACCCCCCTGAGGTTCATTCCATTGGTTATGTCTAATAGGTATACATCTGTTGCATGAAATTCTGTTTGACTCATATAATATTAAGAGAAAGCCAGCACTTATTTTTTTTTTCAATACTTTTTTCAACTGAAGTGTTAATCCATTCCGAACTTGTTGTTGAACTAATGCTTCTCGAGTCTCAGCGTGTTTAATCCTTAATGGATAACCAGATGCAACATTGATATTTGTGTTCTGTTTTTGGTCAGATAAAATTCACTAATAATTAAACCCTTCTTAATTTGAAATAGGACCCTCCCAGACCCAAGTTGTGGAAAAAAATCATGAAAGTCTTGATCCGAGATATAGAAACTTGTCATCAAGCTGCAACTGGCAGAAAGATTTCTATAGCGTCTGACTTCTCAAAGGCTCTATACACTGCATCGCCCCTCCAAATATCGCAAAACCAGGAATTTGAAGTCCCTCTAAGCAAACTCGGAGATGAAGAGTCTGGACCGGACTCATATACATGCGTTGTTACGCTTGTGTCAAAGATTCAGGCTGACAGAATGCAGCCTCTCATTGATGATATTCATAGCTGGTTTAAGAACAACAACCCGGCTCCGCTGGATTTAATCAATTTGGATCGAATTTACTCAATTGTCTTGAAAACTATTCCCAACTATAATTTCACGTCCGTCGGTCGATCGGCCTTCTTCCGGACTCCTCAAGATCAAGGATTCGACTTATCCGGCGGCTTGGTGAACTGGACAGGGTTCTCCCTAATTTTTACAATGGCATGGAAAACATTTGTGAACGTAGATGTGGCCAATTCTGCGTTCCTTAAGGACCAGATGGTCTATGACGCACTCAACGATCTGTTCACTCGGGGATACAATGCAAGGCCCAGTTGCGACCCAGGAGATATTGGTTCAATGTCGGATCGGCACTTTGAAGAGGCCACCAAGCTTCTAAAAACGTGCCAGGTCGAGTACGATACTAGCAAGGGAGGGAAAATGTCGGGTCGAATAACTGAGCTCGCCTATAAAATTGCTTCTGAACACAAGTTCACGGATAGTGAAGGAAAACAATGGAATGTTGAAGAGTATTTTACCAAACACTATGGCAAACCTTTGAAATATCCTCGTGGACTCTGTTTGGTGGTCAGGAAGACGAGCATTGTTCCTGCTGAAGTAAGCTAAAATATGTCTTCCAATGTTGTTTCAAGTTGAAAAGAATTTAATTTATTCGTTGTGTTGATTGGTGTTTAGTTCTGTAAAATCAGGAAAGGCCAGGTTTGGAATCAAAAGCTCAATGAAGCCCAAACAGCCAACCTGATTAAGGAAAGTGCCAAGCCACCGGCAGAAAGAATGGTGAAAATTAAAACCGGCATAGACAATGCAGCCTTCTCTAAGGATAATGTTATGAAGGAGTTTGGAATGACGGTGGAGAGCCAACTCCACGTGCTTCAAAATGCCCGAGTCTTGGCACCTCCCACTCTGGTCTATGGGGTATTGATAGAATACAGTTAAGAAAGCTTTTTCAGATCATATTTCTCTTCGTTTTTCATAACTATGATACTGTTTTCTTGCATTTCAGTCAGCCCAAGGCGGCCGGCAGAAGCTGCTCACACCCAAAGACGGAGATGGGGTATGGTCGATGTGGGACAAAAGTGTCCAATTTATTGTCCCGTCGGGATCCGTAAAAAATAAGAAAGTTTCGTGGGGCGTGATTAACTTCGCCGATAGAGGAAGGGCTGGTTGTAGCGTGGAAGAAGTACGGTAAGAATGTATATGTATATCTGCCTAATTGCATGCCCGCTGTATAATTCGACTGTCCCACTGATAAATACAATTGGTCATGCCGGTTGCCGGGGTTATAACACGATATACTGCAACGAGAATTTGGTACATCAAATTGTATCCTGTATAACGTGTTAGTAACTTTTGATCACGGATTCTGCATAATTTCAGCTTCGGAGTGAGGCATGCCAATTTAGTAGTATAACCAAGGCATTATAATTCTGTTATTCACTGGATTATACTTTTGAACCAGGGAGTTTGTACGTCTCCTGTGCAATTTTGCACGTCAAGGTGGATTGAACTGCGACACCCTGGAGGAAGTAATGGCGAAATACCGAGAGGTACATTTGAGTTTTGTGTTTCAATTTAAGTTGCTCTCTGGGCATGAGTTAATTTAATTTTAATTTTTTCTTTAGCTAAATTATCAGCCAAATCAGGTTCAGAATGCGTTGATGGAATTCGTAAACCTGAAGTGCATGTTTGTTTTTGTGATCTTGCCCCGCTCGGATAACAACATGTATGCTTCAATCAAGGAGACTTCGGAAATTATCATTAAAGTTTGTCCTTCCTCTCATTTATAACATACACGATTTTTTATCCTGATTCTACTTTTAATCCAGACGTGAAAATTAATGGGATGTGTCTTATTAGGGTGGAATTATGACACAATGTTGTCTGGCAAAAAGTATCACTAAGAGGGGACAGGAAGCAACTGCTAGCAACATTATTCTGAAGTTGAACATGAAGTTGGGTGGAGTCAACTATCTGCTCCATATGGATAAAGTGTGGGAGAGAATCGATATTTTGCAAGCTCCCGTCCTCATTATAGGTGCAGATGTGACTCATCCCGGAATTGACTCTAAGGTAAGTGCGAATAAGTAAAAATATTACAAAATCGAGGGACTGAAACTAAATTTTAGTTTCGAACTTCCAGTTTCCCAGCTTGGCTGCTGTCACAGCCAGTTGTGACAGGACCGGTATGCCGTATAAGATGCACTGCCAAGCCCAAAAGAAGGCTGACAAGGGAGCTGCCGAAGTCATTGAAGACTTAGAGCACATTATATTTAAATTCATTTCTGAGTTTATTGTTGAGACAGGGCATAAACCGCGCCGAATTCTGTACTACAGAGGTAAAACATCATGTGCTATATTTTCTGTAAACATTCGTTGTTCTTTATTTACTAATATTCTATATTTTCTTTAAATAGATGGTGTAGGGGAAGGTCAGTTCGGTGAGGTACGTTCTTATGACTGTCTCCATGTTGACAACAAAAACTCTTGCATATTCTAACATTATGTTCTCTACGAGATATTATAATTCTTGCATTTCCATTACTTTAGGTTCTGCAAAAGGAAATGATGGCCATTCGAAGGGGATGTGAAATGATTGGAGAGAACAAGATAATGGAAAAATGTGTTAATGACATCAAGCTGGGTGAAAAGAAGGTTCATCCATACCAACCTGGCATCACATTTCTTGCGGTTCAAAAGCGACACAAGGTTCGTTTTTTCTGCAATAACCCAAGAGACGGAGTTGGAAGACCGGGGAACTGTCCGCCAGGCACCGTTGTGGATACTGACATCGTCAGTGCTCAGATGACCAACTTCTATCTGCTTTCGCATACTGGCATTCAGGTAAGCAATCGTTTTCATTCATATAAGTACTTGAATTGTAATTTTTTCCAATTTAATCTAATATTCTAAATACATTTGCTCACTATGTAGGGAACCAGCAGACCGACCAACTATCAACTACTCTGGGATGATAATAATTTTAAAATGGATGAGCTTGAGATTCTGACTTACTATTTGTGCTATATGTACTGCCGATGCAACCGCTCTGTGTCGTACCCGGCCCCAACGTACTACGCGCATTTAGGTTTGAATACTATTTTCCTAACTTTACTTGTGCTGTTTCTTTTGCATAATATATGCACTTTACGGATTACAAGTTACAAACTTTTTTTTTACAGCCGCAACTCGAGCCAAGGTTTTCTCCAACCGATGCAGGTAAGTATTTTTAACTTTTTAGTATTCGTTTACATTGCCGACCCTGGTCCTAATTCTGTATTATATTGTTTTCAGTGACATAGAACTGCAGGACATCGATCGAATTAATCAGAAGATCCAACGCGACAAAACCTTTACGGCAGCATTTCCTATGCATTTTATTTAACTGGTTTTCTTCCAAGAATCTTCTACTTTACTATTCAAAATACATTCGATAATATATTTACTGTCAACTTTCAAATAAAGTTAACGATTGGACTTTAAAATTGAAGCTGGAATCATGGTATTTCATTTATTTAACTTATGGAATTCATCGTATTTAATCGAAGAGGATTCTGGGACAATTGTGTTGAGACAATTATGCGGGCGATAACGACCTTGACGTTATTTTATGTTACCCAACCAGCACAAAAGGGAAACTCCTTGCATTTTAGAACTAACTAGAAACGAAGCGCGATTATGGCAACACACTACATATGTAGCCACATTGTGCCAGGGAACGTTATTCAATATGACATAAGTATCTTATATTAGGAGCTGTAAAATGATTACGCAATAGCACTTTTTTAGCACTTTTGCCAAGGGCATTGTTTAGTCAAATATATATTAAGGTTGAATATTTAGTGACCATGAATGGCTAACCAAGTGCCTTTAATTACCTATGCTGAATCCCAATTGAGCATGAAGCGACGTTAAAAACTATTTCTGTAATAGTGTATTTGTAGATACTTTGTTATTTGCATACAGCAAAAAGTGGCATGTTAACAATTCTGGTAATTCCCACCTATGCCTTGCCTATGTATGTACAAGGAAAGAATTATAAACTTGGTACTGCTGGCATCGTCCATGCTTTATTTCCGTATTCTGCTAATAATGAAGATCGTATCGTGCGTGAAGTAATTGATTTATTGTAAAAATAACGTAGGCATACATTTTATTGTTAATATTAGACGTGGTGCTTGCTGCTCAATGACCAGTAATTCCAAGTTGGGCGGAATCTCAATTATTAACTGAAATCAGTTTAGTAGCTTTGGTAAATGGTTCTTAGCAATATTGAGCACCTTGATGTGCGTAGCAGAAGACTTCATGCTATTCCCGAAGAACGCGTCCACACTGCTTTCAGTGAATTCCTCTGGCATTAATTCCAAATCCGGAATTTCACCAGCCTGGGAGCTAATAATTGGAGCCAACATCAACCTGCGTAGAAAAAGGCGTTACTAATTGGCTTGACGCACTCAATTAAGTACATGCATTCTATTTTATATTCTGTAATAGTAAATTAATATCTCACCCTAAAGCAATTCCATAGTATCTAAACTTATTGAACTCTTGGACAAAATCCTCAAACTTGGAATCCGTTTGCGGAAATCCGAGTTCTTCCATGAACGTTCCAAACTGGTCAAAGTAGGTTTGGAGTATTAGTTGTTCCTTTGTGTTCAGAATCTCCAGTTTGGGACTCGAGTAGATAAAGTAGTTCAGGTCAATGGCTCGAGAACAGACGCGAGAGATTTGAAAGTCCAGAAACTTGAAATCGATTGGCTTCCCAGTAACGTCATCATAACGTAGCAAGAAGTTATTGGTCCAGCAATCTAATTATTTAATTTCAAATTAGTTACCGATTGAGAATTCCTAAATTCATTGCACGACGAATTAACAAACCTCCGTGTCCAATGACGGCGTTTGGAACTTCACCGGCCACCAAGTCATACATCTTTACAAAATACTCGTCGCCGTCACCGTAGAAATTCTCCAGATCCACGGCATACTTCTCATCTGCGGGATTCGTGTCCCGAATTAAAGCCGCCTGCATCTTGTATGAATTTGCCATCCACTGCTTCTGCATATCTGGAATCTTGTCCGGAAGCATGAACATCCGCTCTACTAGGTAGGGAAAATCTTTGAGGATGGCCGAGTGGCTTCCTTGGTATTTTGCATAGGACAGCGCATGGAATTTGGCAATATTCTTAATCACCAGCAAAGTTTCATCCAATCCGAGTCCACCACGACGACATCCCATGCGAAAGCTGTTTAGAATTGGTAAATATAGAAAATGAAACAAAGGCTCCTAGGTTAGGCTACAGGTTAGGTGGTTTAGGTTAGGGTGCAGGTTGCTAAAATCCCATGGCTGCGGTTGACCTATGCCAGCGGGTCAAACTATTTACACGCATGTGTGGCAGACAGGTGGAGCGCGCATGTCTTTAACGAATACTCTTCCCTTAACGCCCGCATATCGCATAAAGCTGTTTTTGAATATGAGTAGGTATCGTACCTATCGGATAGGCGTACTGAATCGAAGAAAGTTTTGCAAGTTCTACACGTTAGTACTTGATAAGACCGTACTTACTTTTCACTCCGCAAATCCTGCATGGCAATGTAGTCATTTTTCCCATCGTTGAAGCTCGCGTAGCAAATGGGATATGGTTGGTAGAGTTCTTCGCCCTTCAGCCCTCGCTCCTTCTGAAATTCCACTAAGGCCGGGAAAACGGTATCATACATCCGTGCTTCTTTGACGAATGCCTGGGACTCATTGATCATTTGAACCCTCATTAAATTCCGCGGAATGGTTTTCAGCATCACGTTAATGGTGGACTTGTCTCCGCTCTTCCGCGATTTGACCTCTATCGCCACGGCGTACATGATTGACATGAAATTGTCTCCTGCCTGAGTCCCGAGCTTTGTCGTGAAGTCGATTAATTCATAGTCAGGATTTGCATTGTTCACAATTCTCTCAATGATCGAGCGAGTCACAATATCATCGACTGAAGGCTCCGGTTCCTCCGGTGGCATTTGAACTGAAGTATCACCATTTGGGATTTTGACATCCGTGTCTGCCATTTTGTAAAATATTGGTTCTCCTGAAACAAAGCGTCAATCATGATTTTTTAGACCCGCTTCAGATTTCTAATGCTCATAGGCTACATTTTACAACCCTGAGCTATACGAAAAACAGTCTAAAAGTGGGATCGTAGATCGTAGACACATAGGTACTTGGCGTTGGGCGAAACATGTGATTTCTCTAAAGTTGAAATGAAATGCAGATAAGAAATTATCCACTTTATGCTTCATTCTATTTGTAAAGGTTGACGGCAGATAATGCTAGCTTTAAATCTTGCATTTCAAGTTAAATCAGGTGTGTTATCTACTACGTATTATAGATTATGGAGCAATTCGGTTCCATACTACTATCGCTTAAGTTCGATTATTTTCCCTTCACACCATTTATGTAATGTAATCTTAACTCTTGCTCTCAATTTTCGTATCAAACCACTCTCTATTAGTATTTGTTAGGATTCTGCATTTTGAAACTTTTATGTACGTAGGTACTCATTGTAACTCATTTGTGTTTTGTGCTCCCAACTGAATTTAATTCAATTATACTCAAGAATGGAATTAATTATAAATGGATTTAATTATTGAGGAAACAAAAGTACTTCTACTAAATACGTTGATAACATTATATTTCTCAACATTATTAATATTTTATTAGCCACTAAGTATGAAACACTTATAAGGAAAATGTCGTATTAGAATGATTAAGGGTTTTAAGTCATTTACGAAATTCAAAAAGAAAACGCTACTGAAACCAAACTGATTCTGTAATAACAACTTGCCTACTTGTAAAATGAGGCACGGAAAGGGGTCGTAATTTGGAAAAACCAATATATTTAGCTTAATTAATCACGAGTCATAAAACCCATTTTGTTAAGGATCCTGTAGAAAGATCCTATTCAAGCCAACTATAGAGAGAGTAATCTGCAAGGTGTATTGTCACAGTCACAGTTCTGATTTCTGATTTCTGATGGTCTTGTTAGGTAAAACGTAAAACCGGTAAAACTACGTAAGCAAAACGGTTGGAATTCGGAATCCGAATAATCATTTTTTGCTTGAGTTTTAATTCCTTTCACTCTTTGACTTTGAATGCGTTCTTTAGAACAAATCTTAGCGTTATTACATTTAATATCGGAACGTTATTCTTAAATACTAAAATTCGGCCTGACTGACTACAATAGTAAAAATGAGATTTTCTGTGTCTCTGTGTTCATCGTAAAGAAGTCGTTAAGAGAATCCAGGGAGGAGAATAAAAGTTGCAGAAATTGTTCTAAAATTAAATTCCGGTATAATCAAATGCTTCTGCACTTAAAACTATTGAACGGAATGACTTATTTCCGGTTTCGTTACTACAATTCATCAACTTTTGTTCGATTAAAAAATGGTGAAAAAAGCTGATGTTTCATCGCCCGCTGTGTGTATTACCTGCTATGCCTTTTTCGCGGTGTCTTTTCGTAGCTATGCAATTTCCGCTTTGGTTTTTCGTACAATCCAATAGGAAAAAGGATATTTTTAGGTGTTTACCGTAAGGACGTTTTATTCAGGTAAGGTTACAAGTTGCGGCGTTCGAAATAATTACAGGCACTATTAGAAAAATTAAAAAATGTACCTTTTGCAAATCACGTATGACAGCTCTCCTGTCTGATGTCTGACAAAATGGGATGCTAATTGCTTGAGTCCGTTGAGGTAGAAGTCAAGTCAGAAAGTGAACGATCTGTCGGCCCAACGCTTGACCAATATATTAGTAGTCTCAACGTCACAATAGAATAAAAAAACAAGGCACGGTACAGGCCAGAGGAACCAGTAGTAAATTAAATAGTAACGTGGTACTGGTAATACGTAAGCCCACACTTGGGAGTTCTACATGCATACATATTAAAGTAATACGTAATTGTACGATACCTTCTGATTTATAAAAACTGAGTGTGGATTTTACCGAGAGGACAATGGAGTGCTTCTACTATCGGTTTAAGTCCCTAGCAAAGCCTCGTGATGGAATAAATGCACGTGGATTTACGGATCGCGTTATCGTTAATCAAATACTCTTTGAATCTACATGGTGCTTTCCATCACAAAACCTCATAATTACACGACAGAGCAATTGAAAGCTGGAAATGGCAAAAATTGCACTGGTCTTTTCTGAGGAAATCAAGATTTCAGTTTGGATTGAGGGATCATGTTCTAATATTTACCGCATGCCTGTTTTAAGGAATAATCTAATTCTGACTACTGTACTATGTAGTAAAAAGCAAAACACTGAGCGCATATCAAGTCATGAATTAAGTTTTGATGCTGGTTTTAAGACGATACTTTCCATCTGTGCAGCTCAGTTATTGCGATTCGTATGTAGACGATTGTTGTTGGTACTAAAATTTCTTGTTGTTTTAGTTTAAGGACGAGATTTTGTAAATTATTTATAATGCAAAATTCAAATACAGGGGTAAGACGGCGCATCTCGTAAACCGGCAGAATAGCATTAATTTACTTTGTTCACATTAAACGTTACGCTAAACAGTAAAAAGTATAGGAACAGTTGCAATTATTCTAGAAGACACCTCAAATGAAAAATGGCGAATAGAAATGATGTAATATGGAATTCCAGCTAGGGAATCCAAATCCGGATTTGAAATCCGGATTTAATCCGGATTTGAAATAGATTCTCAAATCCGAAATCCGGATTTCAGTGTTTTCAAATCCGGATATGTAGTGGAAAAAAGAGCTTTTTTGCTTGCCTTATGGTGTGAATATTTACCCAAAAAAATGCAATGATGTTCGACATAGATCACACAACCGATTTTCACAGCAGTATCACTATAAGTGGGAATTTTAATCTTCAACAGTTCGTTTTCGGCATTATTTGGTGGGACCATTTTGAGACATTTTGTTATGTTTGTGTCAAGCCAATTCGAAACTGAAATGGATCAAGTGCAAATTCAAACAGCACAATCGAGTTCACCGTGCCAAAATATAATACCTTTTCGGAATATGCATAAAATTCGTAGCTAACTAATCCTAGTAACAATTAAAATTAAAGTGTGGAAACTCTCGAGCCGATCAAGGTTACTCTTGAGACGATCTACTGCTGACGTGACGCGAATCTCCTGACGGCGGATGTAGCCTTAAACTATGCTATTACAAAACTTGAACCAGCCGGCACACCAATTAACTAGGAGTTTACAGAAGCCCTTCGACGTTCGGTTTCTGAACGTCATACCAAACAATCAATCGTCCTTCCATATTTACACACATCCTTTAATCAAAACGATTCAATAGACGAATTTTTCAAATATTATACGAAAGCTAAAGTTAATGAATTTATTTTTTTGAATTTGAAAATTTTCCTTAACTGGCTACTTCTGTAGCAAAGTTGGTTCCCGTTTGGGCGACAAAACGCTAGGTGAACAGTCATTTCTTCGTTCCTTTTTTCAATTATGGGACGGATAAGGACGCTTTAAATGTCCAATAAAATTTGCTGGTCTTGTGAAATTAAAAACTTGATTTTCAGTGTTTATTTTTATACACATAAGCGCTAGTAAAATAAAAGCATAAATCCGGATTTAAATCCGGATTTTGACACTACGAATCCGTCCAAATCCGAAATCCGGATTTGAGAATTCGGCACGGATTTGGATTCCCTAATTCCAGCGCAGTAATTGCCAGAAGTAATTATATGATAGAACATAGAACCAGTAGTAGCTTGCATCTCCAATAATGCATACATCTGTGTAGCAAGTATCCTGAATTATGTATTTGCAAACAAAACATGTACATATATTGTAATGAATGACGTGGTACATTTTACATTATTGTATCCAATCTTCATATTCTTATCTCCCATTCTCGAATATAACGAGCTTGAGTATTCTGTGGTTTATGTATGACTCTGTCTCTTTGTCGTGTATCGTGTACGTATCTACCTATGCGTGGCATTTCTTCCTCTCCGGATTGGTTCTGCTGACTATCTTCTTCTGGCAGATTCTGAGGACATCTTCTAGCAAAATGAGTTTTATGATTTGACTTGTGATTCTGACAACTTTGTAACTAGAGAGAGTGAATGGGATATCCACCGTCGCCTTAACAACGTTGCAATTAAATATGTCTTATTCAATTCAATCAAATAGTATATTTGACCATTTTTTGAGTCAAGCACCATCCATCCGATGACCTGAAGCCCATATTCAGAAGCTACAACCCAAAATCTTCACCTGTAACGAGCTTATTTATTTTGTATGTGTGTCGCTTTGCCAAAATGACCGACCCACGGTATGTTTGTAGGCATAACCTTTCTTTATACCTGAAGTTGTATTCTGCTTGGTTGTTCGAAATTGAGTATTTAATGGATCAAAACACTATACATATTACAGTGCAAGTTATAGCGAACCGGTTCAGCTACACAGGTCCGTGCTTGGCACTGATTCCTGGGCCAACTAGTCTCCTATATCAACTGCAATATCCAAGCAATTCACGAACAAATATTTACTATTATGACAAGCAAATTCACTTCAAGCTCGTGCCTCTCGATTCGCCACATCGGTGTAAGTATTAACACAAATATACATGACGCAGAGAAAAGTTAATTCACATCCTCTCGTTCCAACAATGAGCCAAGGTTACTTTTTTACTGGAACCTGACACACATGTAGAGGAAATATTGCTATGCATTTATATCAGTCCTGCTAATTCAATGTAACATATGAAATGAGTCTATACTGAAATGCCAAAGTATCAATTTTCCTCGACCTTGCGGGCAATAAAATTGGGTAAAATTTAATTAATAGGCTTGAGTTACCCTCTTCCTGTCTTCAATTTCAATACTCTCTGGACTACTTTTTGTACTTGTTGCATGCATCACCGGACAATAGAGGAATATTTAAATACAGGAAGATAGGCTGAAGTGTAGGTACCAATTTAGTAGATTGATTCATGAATGAAAGCCTCCTTAAACGCTCATTTGGATTTTCATGTTACTTTTATTCAATCAAATACACCCAATAAAAAGTATAAATAAAGCCATTCACACCAATCCAAACTAAACTAAAACCTACAAATATATTAGATGTAACCAGTATTTTATATCCCACATCATGTGTTATAACATCTAATTTCTTAAAACATTTGTGAAAAAGCTAATAATCACCAGTCACCACAAATCAATTCTGAAAAGACCTAAATTGTCAACAAAACAATTACTAAGGCATATGAATATATCAAAATATCTTAAGATCGAAGGTACTGAAACAAAGTTCTTCTTGAAATTGAGCTTTTTTTAAAAAATAGGAACAGACGCATTAAGATAGTTGTGCATATTTAGCTATTTAGTACGTACAAAAAATCAGTCGTTGTCGTATTGACTCAGACCTTATTGATCTGCTTGAGACGAAGTCTTACACTCTCTTTTAACAATACAACATATCCCATGACCCAGGATTAACAATTACAAGAGAACAGAATAGAAGACACGAACTTTAGAATTAAATATTGAGCGTTACTGTAGGCGAAAAAAATTCTCGAATCAACTCCAGAAAGACACGTCAGTAGTTCTTGAAAACCCAATTTTCACATAAGAGTCCTTTGAATCTGTTAAACAGCAAACACACGGAGTCCATCTCCAAAGCACATAATGAAATATAGGCTATCGTCGTCCTTTACTATTCTGTTTCCAAGGCTGAGGCGGATCATTCCCTGGCAGTCTCGAATGCCTGTGCTTACTTCCCGAACAAGAATATTCTCATTTACTTCAGCAGAGTATTTGTATTTTTTTACAGTTTGAGTTGACGAAGCATAATTAATAGAATCTTCGCCAGCTTCCGAGTTGAAGCTCAGTCCAGTAATGGATCCAGTAAACTCATACTCCAAGATAAGACGACCTAAGTTGGCCGATAAGATTCCCAAAGTTCCCGAGTCAAAGCCAGCAACAATTTGCAACGAGTTCTGTGGAGAGATAGTCACACTCATTGAGCAAATCGCTGAATTACCAGTGATGATATCGTGTGTAGCTACTATTGGAATCATTCTACATGCGTCAGCAAGCAGCGCTTCATGCATATCCAAATTAACAGTCCAACAAAAGATCTTCCCACCACTGGTTGCTCCATGTACCAGGCAGAAATTCTTCCAATCTCCTTCGTCATGACTCACGCATACTACTTGAATAGAATGTTTTTCACTTTCCGAATCCACTGGAGTAGTAAGGGTTCGGTACACCCCGTCTTCCCGAACGAATCGGATCACGCCATCGGAACAGGCGACAAATGCGAACATGACACGTCCCTCATTAGAGCTTCGACGATGGAGCGGAGGAGGAATTGTCCATGGAACCTCAGCAAAGAGCAAAGCGATGTCCAAAATACGAAAATCCATTTCCGAATTGAATCCGACCCTCTGCGCCGCTCCAGATGATCGTAGCTCAGAATCTACAGTTCATAACAACCGTCAATATGAGGAAAAAGCTATAAATGATTAAAAGCATACTAAAATGTTCATCCTTAACCAATTAGTAATGTAACAAGGAACTTATCTAACAGTTTAAAACGGAGAAATAAAGTGGAGACGAAAAGCTAAGTTACAGAGGAATTTTCATTTCAAAATGTTTCTATTGAAACTTGAATAAGACCAGAACCACGACAAGACTAAATGATAAGTTCTTCGTTCCTAATCGCTCACAATACAGTTGCAGATGACCTACCTTCCATTGCGTAAGGAATCATGAACAGTTCTGATCTTCCTCCACCGGTCATTAATACACCGGCATTTTCAGTACAACTAGCAAACGCTATGGACCGAACCCCAGAGGTGTGATGGTTTAGTGTTTCTATTTTATTATAGCTGACGAAATCGAAGGCTTCGTCTGGGTTAAATTCCCGATCTAATGACATGATATCCAAAGTTACGGAGAAAACTTCAACCGTGCAATCTTCGCTTCCAGAAGCAAAGACGTGGTCCAATTCAGTTCCAAAGAGCTTAAGATTCTTGACACAATTTATTTGCTTCTTTTGGACACCAGCCTAGAAATTACACGTTTCAATCAAAAGCATTTTATTAACAGGGCCACCTTGAATACGTAAGTACTTATTCATTAAGGTGGATATATTCCTACGTACCTTTACACAGCAAGCGAAATAAGGGCTCAGTTCAAAAGATGATTTATGAACGAGTTGATCTTTGAGATAAACAAACGTGCCTAGACCAGTGTTGGGAAGGTGAAAGTCCCATGACCTGTGGGAACCTCCACAGGGAGCCTTGATCAATATTTGGTTCATTTCCAGTGAATAAATCACAAAATCTGTCTGTGGTACAGGAGAATATATATAATTCCAACTGACAGTATGCATGGGAATAACAAGTGAAAAGTGAATACTTACAGACATGAAGCCGATCACAAGAAGTCCACCTTGGTAAATTCGAAAACCGCCTACCCAGTTGAAAGGCAATTCTAGGTTTCGAATTTCAGTAACAATAGTTTCCTCGACTTCTGCTTGGTGCACTTTTGTCATTTGGTCAAACATAGGAGTAGGATCAAAGAATCGAAGAATTCCGTCTCGGCCACCCGTTGTAATCATGTTTTTAAAGTAAATAACTCCCCCAACACCGTACTTGGTATGCCGCTTGGAAAATTGCACCCGACAACTAGGATGATTAGGACTGCTGTCAAATAGGTTAATCATTTCAATTTCACCGTTGTCGTAGCCAACGATCACGTACGAACCGAATTCAAAGGCGGCAGAAACTTGACTTCTTTTAGTCTTATCCAAGGTTACAACGTTGATCATAAACGACTTGGGGTTTGAACTGGACTTAGGAACCTGGGGTTTGCTGACATCATCACCCAGGAAGTAAAAATACATTGTACTTTGTGTTGTTACGAGCAAGTGCAGCTGTAGCCAGAAAATATCCATAACCTTTGTCTTTTCTGGAACGTCCAATTGCTCGCCAATACAGTCGATTCCTGGAACGAGAAGATAATTTTATCTAACAAACTTACTTAATTACGAGCAATGGCGCATGCGAAACAAAACGTATGCAGCAATAATGGTTGTAGCTTGTTAGGAACGAATATAAAGGCGCTACGTCTCATTCAAATCCATATCTATTAATCGCGACAGTTGTTAAATTACGAAATCCCGTTCTTTCCTTTGTAATAACCCAACGCGTACTAGCCACGCAACAGCATAACCTAGTTCATCTCGAAACCAATAAAATGTGCTGAGAGCCCAGCGCGTACAACGCCTACCAAACCAAGTAAAATGTATTTTGCTGAGTGCGTCAAAGAAGCATTGATTCTCGGACAAAATCCGAAATGTGCTAACTTAATGCTCAATTAAAATTATACAATATTAAAGTTTGAAGAGTACTGTAAATAAGTAGATTCCCCGTGCTTACCTGGATACTGAGCTAATGGGATTATACGTACAGAGCCAGTAAGCGTTCCGATTGCGAGTATTTGGTGGAGATGAGAACTGGACAGGGCCTGGTAGTGCAGCATCGATGGTTCCGACATCACTTTATTCATAATATTCGAAAGGTAACATGTCTGCCCCAAGTCTGTCGTTGTGATCACAAGGTCTTTGTTTGCCAAACACACTTTTCGGGGAAATTCTGTAAATAATTTCACATACTACTTGTAAACAGAATTCGCGACATTGACAAGAGTTTTTTCAAATTAAACAACTCAATATTTAATAACTATAAGTAAAGCATAATGTTGCAACTAGCACTCGATAGGAATTTTTTCCTTAGGATTATCTCATAAAACAAATTCTTACATGTACCTACCATTTTTGTCCGCTGGGTCACGGTCCTTCACTATTTCCGTTTCATTCCAAGCAGCCTCAAGAACTTCAGAAGTAAAGTTCGACTGATTGCTTAAGTCCCACGTCGATATGGACCCATTGTCAGCACAAGTGTACTGAAATTCCAAAAATCAAGCACATGATAATTGACTAATTATAACAATAACCCCGACCTCATTGAACATCATGATTTCTTACAATTTTTCGAGTTTCTTCACGGTAAGCACATCCTCGTACAGCGGCACCTCCATGTCCCGATAACGCGTGTGGCACACATTTATCCGAGTCGTCGCAATCTTTCCAAACGATAACACTAGAGTCCTAAGTATACATAGAATTGGTGTAAGTAGGTTAGTATATCTTATGTATTATTACAACTAGCCTTATTTCTCTGATATTTGCATGACCATTCGTAGTCGGAAAGCACTGCTGCATGACCAGACAAGATAAAACTATAACAAATTGTCAATCATAAATCAGCTATTGACATTGATATACCTCTCCGACGGAAACTACATCGTTTCCAACAAGAATTGCCTTAAAAACTCGTGCGGAGTGTCCATACAGCTCCACATGCTTGGCAATAGTTGCATTTTCTCCAATTCTAGTATTCCAAACAATAACTTTCCTGTCGTCGGAGGTGGAAAGTAGCATATCCATTCCCGGGTAATATTTCAGAGAAAATATAACGCCCTGCTCCAAACACAAAAAATACATATAATATATAATGAGACAATGTTAGCACTCATTTATATAAACGTCAGCATAAATTGAAATATAAGACCACTTACATCGTGGCCAACGATGCTAAACAAAAGCGTGGCGTTTTGAGCATGAGGACTCCCCTTACTGTTCTCCCCCAGTGAATAGATGTCAATTTTTGAAAAGACCGTTCCCACAAACACCTTCATTTCTTGAAGCGTATCGCCAGTCAATTCAGCCGAATACAATATGCACGGATCCCCGTCGTAGGTATTTGCTGTTCGATACTCCAGAGTTCCGGTATTTTCTTCATGTGGGGAGCAAAGGGCAAATGAGTTGTTTCCTTTTATCAACACGATATCTCCATCGCTTCCTGCTAACCAACGCCCGGCTAAAATACTGTCGTCACTTCGCTCGAAGTCACTTAGACTATACACATCTGTATTCAAGCTCCCATCCGGCTTCTTAGGAAAGGCAATAGACCGGAAAATGTTGCCTCCAAGAACCATTATTCGAACTTCTTGGTCTTTATTGCAAAATATCATTTGTGTGATGATGACATCAGGTGGGAATATAGAGTAGTATTGTATTGGGCTGAGAGTCTTGTCCAAGTTATAAATCGAAATATAGTTCCCATCTCCGGCGAAGAGATAGTTCTGAAATATTTCTACCGTCACAATCGGCGGGCAAGACCACTCACTTTTTTTACAAAATGCTGCCTTCTTCTGTGCCATCTTCAAATAATTTGTTAGAAACACCTAAAGATTGGAAAATCAGAAATTAACGTTCAATAGTTCAGTAATCAAACGTGGTCGGCGAAAAAATCTGTTTAACAAATGAATAAATAAATAAGTACTAATCAATTGGTTTTCCATGTGCATTTAATCGGGAAGAACGATATAACTGAGCAAGTCCTGACACCTGAAGAGCTACTCTCTCATAGCTGCCAATGGATACTACTTGTACAACTTGTCACTTATTAACTACTTGCTGACCCAAGAATCAGTGCCAAGCACTGCTCCGTGTAACTGAACTGGTTAGAACTTGCACAGATATTGTTGACATGAAGAATAGATTTGAGACCCAGAAAATAGAAAATCATTGAAAATAAAACGCGTAAATGTATAACACCTTAACAGCAGGTACCTGAAACCTCTTGTAAGCAAAACTTAAAATATAAAATGTTTAAAAGAGCGTATATAAAGGCAAATTGTGAAATTCTAAACACAGTGACAGCAGGTGGCAGTAGCGACGTCTGGCCCATTTAGTTTCGCCTGGCTTCAGAAGTCTATGGGTGACAGGGCTGCGTATTGCGTAGTGTCTCAAAATTATTTTAGGATAATGTGCAAAAGGCGCCAGGCGAAATGCTTGGAATTAGTATTTTGTTTTAGTTACCTCTGTACTTCCTTCTTGGCAGTGATAGTCGACCGAATGGAAAATGGACAAGACGTGGGCCAGTGGAAGAATTAATAACCAATGCTACATACTGTGAACTGTGAATGATGAATGCGTCATCCACCAATAATGTTGCTAGTAATCAAATATAGCTTTTAACGCTTGGATCAAGTCGTCAACTGAGATGACGCCGACGTTTGACGTTTCGCTAATTAAATAATATTCTTTTGACTTTTGTAGTTGATTTGATTCAAATCTATTTTTTCAGATTTGTTTTGCAATAATATGATTTCCCGACTTCATAACTTTTTAGTTTTTATTCGTATAGGTAAGTATTTAAAAAATAATAATTCAGGTAGGCGTAGCCTCAGTTGATTTAGCGAAACGTCTGCGTCGGCTCAGTTGACAGCAAACGTCCGACGTCGGCTCAGATGACAACTCACATCGAACGTTGGCTAACTTTGCGTCGGACGTCGGCTCACTTGGCCAACCACTTTTAACAACAAGTTGAAAGAAAACCGTGTCCAAATGTCAACTGCTGAAAGTGGACCTTCCAAAATGGAGCTTAGGAAATACCGCTGAAGTCGCAGTCACAAGTCCAAACCAAGTCACACTAACAACTAATCCGTCGTAAACTCGAACAGTTGAGGTTGACCGTGAAGGATGAAGGAGGCACGTCAGTGTACAGCCAGTAGTAGATATATGGTGAAGGACAGTTAGTTGGCGTTGGCAGTGTGCATGGACCACGAGGAATGAGAGAGCATGTGCTTTGTTTTGTATGAAAGCGAGGGAGGGAATTGGGGACTGACTAATAACCTGACCTACCCGATCCACCCGACCTACCCGACATGGCTTACATGACCTGCATAAATCATGAAAATTCAGTGTTTTTGTCATACCCGACATACCGGACCTAGGTAAATCATGAAAATTACGCTTTTTTGCAATACCCGACCTGCATGAAACATGCAAATTACACGTTTTTTGTTAAAAATTGTTTAACTTTAATGATATATATACTAAGTTCGGGGTATAGTGTAACTCCAGCTTGGGGATGGGTAACCCAAAAATGCTTAATTTCCATGATTCATCATGGTCGGGTACAAAAAAAAACGTTTACTTTTCATGATTAATGCAGGTCGGGTATGACAAGAACGTGTAATTTTCATAATTAATGCAGGATGCAGGTCGGGTATTACAAGAACGTTGAATTTTCATGATATATGAAGGTCGGGTAAGCCAGTTCGGGTAGGTCGGGTGGGTTGGGTAAGGTCGGATTATTAGTCGGGCTTAGGAATTGGTTGATGAATTCGTCCGCACAAGAAGCACATGACGAGAAGTTGAGCCGAATTTGAAACGTGTAGCTCATAGGGAGGGAGTTCTTATTATTAATCTGTCAGGTCAGGACAGCTGACAGCCAACAACAGCTCAACGAATTCTCATTCATTATTATCATTTGTCATTAATATTAACCAGTTAAAGCTATTTACTTTGTACTTGGATGGAGTGGCAGTGAAAAATCAAGGTAGGTTGTAGTTATATATATATATATATATATATTTACAATGTTTGTGCACGTCGTGCCCTACGTGAATTATGTTATATTACTTTTACTACTCTGTCATTTGCTCAATTGTCAATTGTCCATAAGTCCAGTCCAGTCCAGTGTATGTTGAATGTGTTGTACATAGTATGCAACGATTGTACGTACAACGTAACGGGGCCCACTGCATACCGAATACCGCTTATAACTTACCTACGGAATATGGAATATGTAACACTTTGTCACCTGTCACCTGTGCTCGTTGCTCGTTTTCTGTGCTCTGTTCTTGTGTCATAACGTCTTGCTTTATGCGTTTTACAATTCTTACGTGTACCTGGCTCAATTGTGATAATAGCGAAGTTAAGCATCTAACTGAATTTTATTATAAAGTACCATAGGTAACAGGAGTGAGAGAGCTGAAAATGAAGAATGTAAATATTGGAGTTCTGGGTCACGTGGACTCCGGTAAAACAAGCCTATGTCGAACGCTGAGTACAACGGGATCCACAGCTGCTTTCGATTCCAGTCCACAGTCCAAGGAACGTGGAATCACCCTGGATTTGGGTTTCTCTTCGTTCAAAGCCGGTATGGCGAATGGATACTTAAACATTTAGTAACAATTTATACGGGAATTCATATACAATATAGATACAATCCAGTTTTCAATATCGGTATTTGAGTGGGGAATTCTACATAGGTATTTTAGAGTCCGTGAGGGAACACTTTACATTATGCATCAGTTTTACCTAGATGACAAATGGAATTTCACACTTGTTGACTGTCCTGGACATGCTTCTCTCATTCGTACTGTAATTGGTGGTGCTCAAATTATGGACATAATGCTGCTCGTCGTTGACGTCCACAAAGGTATACAACCACAGACAGCCGAATGTCTTATTCTGGCTCAAATTACGAGCAATCATCTTGTTGTCGTGCTAAATAAAACGGACGGAATTCCGCTGGAGCAAAGAACCGAAAAGGTACTTTGCAGCTTTCAGACTACGGCTTCTAGAGTGAAATGCCAACCGGCCAATTGTAAAATAATGTGAACTTATTTTTCGATTAGATAAACAAGATTAAGAAACTTATGCGTACTGCGCTTTCCAAAACCAAATTCGGAGATGCTCCCATTGTATCGGTCTCAGCTATCGACAAGAGTGTCGGAACCGAAGAATTGAGAGACGCCTTATTAGATAAAGTTCAAAACTTCAAATTTTTTAGAGATGTTTCAAGTCCATTCTTGATGGCCGTTGACCACTGTTTTGCAATAAAAGGCCAAGGGACTATTGTGACGGGTACGGTTCTACAAGGCATAGTGACCGTTAACGATGTAAGTAATACTTATTTCAAAAGAAGTATTTTTCATAGGCATTCACGGTTTACAGTAGTTAATTTACACTAATCACAGCTTTCACTTCGTAATAAAATGATGTGCTCAATCGAAGGTTATTTTGGTTTACAGATGGTAGAATTCCCTTCTATTGCTGAACAGAAGAAGGTCAAATCAATGCAAAGTTTCCATGTCCCCGTTGATGAGGCCGTGGCTGGTGATCGTGTTGGGATTTGTTTCCCAGGTTTGAATGCCTCTCTCATCGAAAGAACTATAATTTCCGCCCCGAAACTGATCAACTGCGTGGTGCGTGCTGCAATTATTACTTTGGAACGGATCCCTTATTTTAAGAAACCCGTCTTCTCACAGAGAAAGTAAGGTTTTGCCCTCGATTCTCCTATTCTGCTTCTAATCAATCGCTCCCCTTCAACTTTTGACTTTCATGCTTTCCTTCTCTATATTCGTTTTATTATGGATATTTCAGGTATCACATAACCATTGGATACTACACAATCACAGCCCGAGTAGTTATTTTTCGTACTGAGAAATCTATTTCAAGCTTTGACACATCACTGGACTATAACTACCTGGAAGAACTCGACGTTACAAAGTCCTCAGCCGTAGCAGAAGCCGGGACGACCTTCGCAGTACTAGAGTTTGACTGCACGGCAATGATCACTCCAAACTCACTTGTAATTGGGTCTGATTTGCAGTCAGACGTGGAGACTGTTTGTCGGCTCGCCTTTTTTGGCCGAATCCTTGGCTTTACTGAAGACAAGCTCTACAAAAACACGTTTCTACCGAGTATTAAAGTATTTCGCAATAAGATGAAAGAGGGGAAAATAGACAGAATTCAGTCAGACAGTGTTTTGATTGTCAAAAAGTTTTGCACAAAAGAGTCAAAGATTGATCACCTGATCAATCTAAAAGTTTCAGTCCATTCACCCATAGAGTTACCTCAACCATTCCTGTTGCATGGAAAGATCGAGTCAAGATTTGGGAAAACCATCAGAGTTAGAGTTTTACTGGATGAACCCATGACTGCTGAGCAGTTACAAATTTTAAATTCCAACATGTTCAAATGCCCTGTTGTTCTGCGCTACAAGCGATACTTATATAACCAGGAGAAGGGTAAACTCTTTCAGTGATCTTTCAATTTCCAGAAATCTGAGCAAAAGAAGGCAAATTAAATTACGTTAAACTCAGCTAATATTTGTGATCATTCGTCGAATCTAGCACATAGGTATGGAAATAATCAGCTGCAGCTTACAGCTGCTGGATTTCTACTATTTTGGCGTCAAATACGCCAATAAAATTATATTTTAACAGTATGACGTTGAATATGCAAAATTGTTAAAATTAGTAAAAACTTCAAAACCAGTATTTATCAAGTATTGGTGTTTCGTTCAATCAGTAACAAGAGCTCCTGCTGATTGAAAGTTAAAAAACAGACATTAAGTAGGTACTTCGATGGGGAAATACGAGATCTAGTTTGTGAAAGACAACTGTTAACAATTTTAAATTCGATCGGTATAATCAATGTCTCTTTACTTGTAGAGGCGGAGAATAGATATTTAGTTACATATACTATATACGCTGAAAGAAATTGCACTAGTTTTTTTTGTTTATATGCATAATTCTGTTAAATCAAATATTCACGTGTATCCAAATGTTACAAAATAGAAAATGAAAGACTCCATTATTTCTAGTACGTACCTAAACTAAATTAAACTCCTTATTCTGTTCTACTGAAAACTGTTTGCAAAATAAATTTTGTTTCCTCAGGACGGAAAACTTTTCTGTGAAAACAATCCGAAAGGTTCGTTTTTATACAGTGTTGTTGAGCTGGAAATTGGAAGTTCATGTTGAATACCTTCAGTTAGTTAGGTTGGGCTTACTTCAGCGTGTTGAGGAGAATGGATGTAGTTAATACTATATCTGGCATGTACTGTAATAGTCCATGTTGGGTTAGCAGGAAGCTTAATATTTTAATTTAATCGAAAAAACTTATTCAAGGTTGGTAGCTCGTAGCTTTGTATTTGTACATCTGCCGAAGTGTGAATTTTTTGCGAATAAAGCAAAAATACCATATTATGCAGAGGCACGAATATCGATGTTCTCAATAGTAGGCTGTGGTCTGGTAAAACCTTTGTACTAAAATTGGGGAAACTGAGTATAGTGTCAGTTTTCAGCACTATCTATGACGGTATTTCAATTCCTATGAGGTTCAACCTTTAAAAAATATTGGCCCATGCAGGGATCGAACCTGCGACATCCGCGTTATTAGCACGGCGCTCTAACCAACTGAGCTAATGGGCCTCAGATGAAGAGGTTTGTACATTGTCCGGTATAAGTTTTAATTCGGCGTAAGTCCAGTCTATAGCGTACTTCAGTTTACCGTACATAATGCCTAACTATTAGTCTCTCTTACCATTATGGAGCACTGTACTACAAAGACTCTTGGAAATAGGTCGGATTATTTCAGTGAACAAAAATACAAACCCATTCATCTGAGGCCCATTAGCTCAGTTGGTTAGAGCGCCGTGCTAATAACGCGGATGTCGCAGGTTCGATCCCTGCATGGGCCATTATTTTTTTAACTCTGTTGAACCTCGCAGGAATTGAAATATTATCAACTCGATCATTGGCAATGTGACAACAGAAAGTGCGTAATTGCTGTACCCTAATAAAAACTAGGTTTTGCCACATCTCTTCTGGAGTCAAATACTTCTGTCAGTTTTTGTAGTTTTATTGATGGCTTCCGAATATTGATAGTAACCGCAAACCGCATTTGAAGCAAGTATTTACATAATTATTCGGAGTAACTAAATATGGAATCCTTACGCCATTCAGAAGTTCTGTGCATCTCCAATCAGGTGTTTTAGACTTTGAATTGACAAAAGATGGCTCTCCTGAATTGAGTGGAATTCTTAATCTAACATCTAATGAATGAATAAGGATTTAGGCATAATTGTAATGAATGAGAATAGGAAGTACGGACATCATTACCTCAATCAAATACATTGCACTAGTAGTATTGTACTTAGTCAAAAATATTGGCCCATGCAGGGATCGAACCTGCGACATCCGCGTTATTAGCACGGCGCTCTAACCAACTGAGCTAATGGGCCGTAATTGAAGGATGCTGCAATTTTACTCGACTAGACTTAAAATAACCAAATCCAAGACCTTCAAATAAAAAAAACAGTTTATGCATTTAAACTGTAGTACTTAACACCAATCAACTAGTAGTAGTAATCAGCTACTAATTATAATTATGCTTGATATGGTATGCATATTATGCAATGCCCATAGTAGTAGTGTCCGTCATACTTCATGCCATTCCACGCTTCAGCCATTTGCGAAACTATCTGTCGGTATAGTGAGTTTAATGTAGGTAATATATGCACAGTAACCTGGGATTCTCCGCTGATTGGCGGGTTTTAGAATTTTTTTAACAATCGACTTTAAAAAGAGTGACATTAACTAAAAGTAACATTTAATATAACAATTTCATGGTTCATAAAATAACGAGGATCAACTTCAGATTACAGAAAAAATACTAATAGTACAATACAAACAACTTTTGACTTTATTTACTTCATATTGATCTGGATAATTTGTTATGTCTCAATATTGGTCAAAAAATCTTTTTTAGTAGTGGATACATTACGACTACAGTCCATGCAATACTATATCTGAATTCCTATCAGATGCCGTAAGAATTAGAAATGGAATGTATGTATAAGGTAATTTTACGGTAGCAAGCAATTATTCTGTTGAATCTGAAGCCATTTTTCATTAGCGAAATAGGTTTACAGGTTGTACGTTCTGTGGTTCGGAAATTGTGACGACAAAATTAAATCTAAATATGTAGCTAAAATACCTATGTACTTACATCTAATTCACTAGTACAAAACTAGGCACATTAACCTACAAATTACAGAGTTGCTCACGACGAGTTGCCCATTCCTTTGTATTAAGGCGTGCGTGGATTCAAATATGGGAATTCCTGCTTACGGCCATTGCCATTAGCCAGTCAATTCACTGTGAGCATCTCTGTACTACATTAACATAGGAAGCTGGAATTCTTCTTTGATGTTGAAGGGGGAAAGTCGGAAAGCCAGAACCAGAATTCAATTTAATTCATTTGATAACTACTACAATAATTAAGAGCATACTGCCTAACCTGCTTTCAAAAAATAAATACCAGCCCGCATAGAGACAATTTTAGGTTTCAGAAGAGACAGAATTATTCCATTTTCCAGATTAATACCGTCTAGGGACTATAGCAAATTAGTTGTGGAGCGCCTTAAAAATATTCCTTCTAGCCTAATTCGTAACACACCCATCCGTAGCTTAACTGTTTAGATTAATAAGGGCATAACTGGGAAGGTATATGTTTATTTGGGGGATAATTTGCATACAAGTTTAGTTATTACTTCCGTTCAATATATCTCATCATAAATAGCTCTTTCTGGTCTGAGTTCCTTCGGGTCTACACGCTCCGCTCCCATATTTCATAATATGTACTTTAATGTACTGTCGTAAATTCTAAATCACTCTCACTTTCTGTAAGCAAAGACGAGAACGAGGCTGGTGAGTGAGCAAATGAAAGCTATCAGGAGCGCCAGGAGAAGCATCAGGGCTCGTTTCCCTGAAATTAAAAATTCATAGTTTATATTCCACACAGTACCACGTAATTTCTGTTCGCTTGAGCGCACATTTGAGTGTAGGCACAGTATGTTCCACTAGCGGGCCCACGAATCAGTGTCAAACGCTAATCTGTGAAGCTGAACTGTAGTTACAAATTGTACGTAAATATATATAAAGTTTGAATTTTGACCGAATTTGTAACTATCAAAAAGTTATGGTAAATGTTGACTACCGAGTCAATTCGTAAAATTCAGTTTGACAGAACAAGTCAGCAGAACCAATCAAGAGGCAAATGAAAATTTTTAGACGCAAGATGGATAGATAAGATACATACACCGCAGAATTATTAAGCCAGATATACTCTAGGATACTATCCTGAGTTCGTTAGTTAAGAAAATAATACAGAAGCTAGACGGTAAACGATTAATTTTAATTTGTAATGCATCTTATGTTGTTCATGCCTTGTAAAAACTTAATCATCTTTCAATCAATTGAGTGAATCCCTAACCACCGACATAATTTCTGACCGATCGTAGCAAACATTTCCACAATTGAGCTTTTGTTATCATTTTTGATATGGTTCGTCTATTATGTTACATAATGAACTTCACTGTGGCATTAGTTCTTCGAAGTGCTTACCTATAGCTACGTATTTAAACCTGGTCCAAAAGTAAGATGGAGTATTCCCCTCGTCTGTACTGATGAGATCTACTTCTTGACCAAAATCTTCTAACATTCTGAAACAAATAGAAATACAGACTTAAGACGATGTTTCACCAAATTGTGCAGTACTGCTCAAAACGAGTTAATCGGCCACGGACAAAACTGGCTCCCCGAGCATGACGTAGATTTGCCATGCTGTTCGGCAGTGTCTGATTGTAACCATCGTAAAAACGATTCGTTTTTATTCTGAAAAGGTATGTACATGCTAGTGGCTGGTGAACCCGTTGTGAGTAGCTCTGTGCTTTTAATCACTCTCGTGTAACTCACAAAGCATTTTCATCACACTCGACGCACAGAGTATTTGGAGATGAGATGACCACAACTTTCTCTGGACTCTCATTTTCTAGTTTTGTGTATTTGGCTTTTTTCTTAATTCCATTATTCCCACCGGACCGTGGACTCTCGGGCTGCAAGGATGACCAACGAATTTCAAAAGCAACCATAATTCAATTAGAAACTTCACTCACTTCTGTCACACATGCTCGGACATTGGACCACTACTGACTACTGTGCATTGAACCAAAGGATGAATAGAGGACGAACGTGACGGGAAAGCAAAGTTTAATAAAAGGTCATGTTTGGAAGGATTACGACCAAAATTATTGGAGAGTGCATTCGGAAGAGCCTCTCGGCTAATTCAAAGTCCAGACCAGTACTAATATCCATCAAGCAATTAATTACTAAGCCAGTGCAGAGGGCCTTAAGTACAACAGGTTTTCCTTAAATAATATGAAATGGACAGGAAGCCACACTGGAGAAAAATATACAGCAAGATAAAGCTTTCTAACCGCATTCAATTTATTCTGGATGTACAACTGCCTACGTTCATGAGTGAAACTATATTAACTGCGTGTAGGCTGGCTCTAGTGCATAAAGCAAGCTGAATGATAATCAATATCAGTTCAGCGTATATTTATTTGTAGCCAAACGCAGACTGCTTCGAACTCGGCACGTTATTTAATATTTTCATTATTTTCCTTTCCCTTATAACTTTCACCAAGCAGCTAATCCATGTCGTTGCTTACATACAGAACTGACGGTCTGACTAGCAGCCGATGAATTAGTGCTCAATATTGAACGAGTGACAGCTTGCAGCATCCTAGCATGCATTCCAGAATTATATAGACCGTTAATTTACTAGCCATAGGTTAGCAGTGTGTTTAAGTTCAATAGTTTCCGCTTGAGTTTCTACGACATGTCAGTTTCACCTTGAGGCGTAGGATTGTTTACCAAACTTCCAAACCAAACAAACAGATACATAGAGAGAGATGGGCAAAATTTAATACTTCGCCGTTTGTACTCCAGGTTTCCCAGGAAAATTCTGTTATCATGCCGTAATCTCATGGCTCAATCGATTTACAAAAAACATTATCATAAGTGAAAATTCTAATACTTCACATCACGCAATGTGACAGAATCCTGCGAAAACGGTCTGATCCAGATCCCAAAACTTATTTTAAATAATTAAATAGGATGGAGTTCTTAAGTAAAGGCTTCAGATAGATGTATAATCCTATACATATATTATTTTTTGACTGACAAGCATGGTGGTACAGTACATTACAATGGCTCAATGAAGTTGAGCATCTGCTATCTTTATATTGAGGGCAGAAGACGCCGCCAATTTGTCAACTATCTCACATGACATTCCATAATGGGAAACCACTCTCTCCCTGTCCGACTTCCCTATAGATGAAAAGTGACACTATATATGGGCTACGGTAATAATTGCAGGGAAATCACTTAAGAAAACTCCTAGTGACGCGCCGCAGTGGCAGAAAAACAGTTTGTTCGCATGGGAATTTACGATCGTTTAAGTTTAAATACTTATGGTTCATCCGAGTGGTAGTAAATCCATGCTCTACATTACTCACCGACAAAAATAAAATACAGTCAATAATCAATTCTGTTGGTAGCTAAATACATGGAGCATCGAATAGTGTAAACGAAAATGTTTTAGTGGCTAATATGTAGCATATAGCCTCATCATTTATTAAGCAAGCGTATTCTACAAGCTATTCAATACTCAATAGGCCAGTGAATACATGAACGGGATAAATTGAAGCAGAAAACGATGTACTTGTTTGCTTGTTATATTAGCCTGTTCAGTAATATTTGCTTGTCCATTTCGAAGTTAGTAAGCGCTAAGCATGAGGAAATTGGGTTATTTGTAAATATTTACGTACAACTCAAATATTTCACTCACCTGTCTCGCACTCGTATCCCAGTCTTCACGTTTCAAATTTAGCTCATCTTTAATATTCTGAAATTAACAATATAACGTTTTAAAAGTAACAAGTATATGATGCAGTAATTCAGTTCCCAGATACTTATATGCCGTAGTTAGCAGTAGTGGAATTGGTTAATATAACAGAAAAGTTTAAAGCCCAGGAATCAGAACTAGCCATGTAGTTGCCACTGGCTTTCCGGGTGTAAAAAAAACTTTATTTGTCTTGAATTTTGCTAGTTTTCCAATACAGATAACTCATTTCGATTTGAATTTATCAGGATTTAGAAAAGTATGTTCTAAATAGTAGCATTAGTTGTATTTCAGACTAGCCTGGAATTGGAATCTGTTTTAAAGCATGAGACGAGACACATTGGAAAGCCAAATTGCGAAAAATGGCTTTGATACTTGAAGTTGATGCATATTTGGAATCTTAAAGGATCACCCGAGTCAAAACAGTAAATACATTGCATTTATGAGATCACTGTTTGAGTGGCAATTTTCTGTTAAAATAGTTATGAATTCCATTCCGTTGCATACACTCGTTTGGGAATGGCAAGCTATTTATTATTTGATGTTCTCTGTGGTAATTTGTAATCTCGAACCTGAACACCAGGCTATTATTCCTGTTAATGTTAAGACATAAGCTTAACAGTTAATGTTCGCGATTATGGTTTAATAACCGAAACGTTAACCGGTAATGGTTATTTCATTGCCTATTTGAAGTGACCGTACCGTTTATTGCTGAGTATCTGTATACAAATTCTTCTTTATCACACATTGCACGCGAATCAAAACAATCATTGGCGATATTATTATGTGGCTCTGTTAATTATTATGTTATGAACTTGAGCATATGGTACCACCCGTGTTCAGCGTGTTCAGCCTTTATACTTAGCGGGGAACTCTATTATGATTGTTTAAACAAAACATAAAATCAGCTACAGAAGAACACACAAAGGATGTGAAATGTGAAGCCTGGATAATAAAACCGATGTTGTATGCAGAAAATCTGAAATATTCCCAACTGGTACTAATGTGGTATGAGATACATTGATAGGCTGAAAAAAGTATTTTGTGGTTTGGGGGACTCAGCACACTACTGTTTACTCCAAATGAACGAGATCTGGTTGGTGGTGGTATTCCGAGAGATGAACTTTTCAGAATTTTAGCACAAACTTTCCCCAAACTTCTCTCCTTTCATCTTCTTCTAGCTCAATATGAAAATTATATTAGAGAAAATGGACCTCTGAACAACATTAAACAAGATTAAAAAACTTGTTTTGTGAGTTGGAAATTGCGTGGAAACTCGGCTATGAGAGAAAATAAAAGAAATGTATATGTCATTCAGCAAAATAATTGGAGCGAAAAATACTGAAAGTAGCATTGATGGCTTAGGCAGGCTATATTGCTTTACAATTTTTTTTGGTTATACGAAATGTTCCCTTCGAAAAATTTTCATGGAAAAAGGTTTCCTTCGAAAATGTTTCTTGCAAAAAAGTCTGAAAAGTGTTCTCCGGAAAGTTTCCAATCAAATATATTTGTCAATATATTTAAATGCTTTGGGCAAACCTAACCTAACTTTACTATTAGATTTCCAATGTTATGCCATAGTATATGCCTAACCTTTTAGCTAGCCGTACCGAACGTAGAACGTAGCCAGAGGCAAATCAGAAGGATTTTCCACGCAATTTTCGATGCAACTTTTTTAGGGAATTTTCTTACAGGGAATCTTTCGTCATCCGTTGTTTATATACCACCACCGCCTCGATCCATTTAGTCACTGTATTAGACTCCGTATTATTTATTTACAAGTTATAAGAAGTTGAGTAATTGGTTGAAAAGAATTGGGCTTGTGGTTAAAAGAGGCACTCGAGTTTCTGTTGCATAGTAATTGAGGCAAAATTGCTAAAAGCCTCTGAAAAACTTGATTATGAAAATAGAAAGCGGAGGCTCATAAAAGCCTGTTCCTCTGTGTATTAGGCCCGCATGTGATCAATCGGAGTGAACTGCAACATCCACTCAGGGCTGAGGCCTTTGAGGCTCTTGAGCGAGCATGAAAGTAATTAGCACTATTTACTATTTGTACGGGAGCTCACTTGAATCTCTTGTCGAGTTTTAATGATAAAGTTGAGTCTCGAGGAAATCTCCTTGTTGTCTCGAAGTCCTTGACGTTTGGCAATGGCGAGCGTGGCTTCCAAATCATCCAAATCCCATTCTAGACTTCGGAGTCCATTTCGAAGTTGGGAAGCGACCCATTCCGAAACTTCGTTCGAGCCCTGACAGTTCTCCGACCAGTGATGGAACAACTCCCGCGTTCGACACAGTGCTTTGCAAACCTCCCTGTGAACACAAGCCAAGCAAATGAAAGTAATGAGATGTAATTACTCGAAATGGTTTGAACACTACAACAGTCTTGTATGCTCTATGGATCGAGCCTCTGCGAAGTTCTTGGCCGTCGTATTAGAGCTATCTCGTACGGGTTACGCCCACTTCTTGTTGAGCTTTTGGTTATCATTCGGAATTTGTTTACTTCAATTTACTGGAATTACGCATGATTTTCCAAAAATAAACTGTACCTCATATTGTCCTACATTTCGCTGGATAGCAGTTTGCATGCAATCCTCACGAAAAGTTCACAAATTGTCATTTTAACACCCACTTTCCGTGAGAGAAATTTTCCAAGTACTTTTTCCCGAGGTAAACAATGGGAAGCGATGGTACTGATGCGGTGGGGCTTTGTAGTCTCGAGGTCCGGGCTTTAAGTCCTATTCCTGCATCCCGATAATTTAAAGTGCAACAATTCACTAGCGCCCAATTCATGGCCGCGACAGTTCATAGCCAATTAATAGCGGCGACAATTCATAGTCGCGACAATTCATAGCGGGACAGTTCATAGTCTCAAAAATTCAATTTCTATGAAAAGATTTGGAACTGAATCTTTTGCGTTCATGTTTGTCTTTTATAAGAGTTCTATAGGAATTACATATTGTGATTTGTGATTTCATTTTTTTAGGTGTTCCAAGATCAAGTTCCAAGAGAAGATCCAAGATTTTCCATTTAGACGTTTGCCATTTAGACCCAGTACCGTTGGACCAGACTCTAACTTTATTACCATACATTTTAGGGTAATGAATTGTCCCACTCTGAATTGTCGGGACTATGAATTGGGCGCCGTAAATTCCCACACTATGCATTGTCCTACTATTAATTGTCGTTGACCCCACTGACCCATATGGTTCGGGTTAATGTTCAAAATTGCCTCACGTACGTAAGCTAAAATGGTGGCACAACAATAGATTAGAGCTACCACTAATCCACACTTTAATATGATTCCCTCTTTGCTGAATTATTGCTGAACTCGTACTTAATTCTCAATGGAAACGTTTCTGTTTCGCTAGGCATTATGCATGTTTGACCACAAGAAGCAATTAGCTGTGAAATTCGCGTTTCCGGATCATGACCGCTCAAGGATTTACTTTAAAAACTTTGATAGCATATTGGATATTCATTGTATCACACAGGAGCATGCTTCATGGATTTTACACATACAATACATAGAATTGAACATTTGAATCTTTCATCGAGTCTTGAATTATGGATTTAGCTCAGCTTCAACGTATAATATAATCGGAATGGAGAATATTTGTATACGACTGAAAAGCTCCAGTCAAGGCTAAACGCTACCTTTCAACTTCGCCCTTTCAAGAGGAACGGATCAACAAAATTCTGAGAGCTTATAAACCTCTCCGAACTATATCAACAACATATTGTATGTAAAGCTTCTTATGGGAGACAGTGCTGGGTGCACCAGGGAGCTTTGGAATGTTCATGCCAGGATATAAAATGATGGAATTAATAAAAGCAATCCCGCTTTTTACTCAGTTTGTTTTCCTTCTCGAGTCCTCTGGCTGACACTGACACCAGGCCCAGGACTCTGATTCAACCTTTTGATCTCTAATAGAACGTTATTGAGTTTCTGTACGAGCCTGCATGCTGTGGGACCTGAGTCCCAGTTCTGTGGCAAGAAATGGAGTGAAAAGTTGAAAGGGCACCAGACGACGGCATAAAGTTAGCCCAAGAGTGAAAGTGTGAGTATACGGGTACTCGAGAGAAAGCTGTAAAAGAAAATGTAGTTTCTCCAAGGTATAATCTCCTAGGCAGGCAGACACCAGGCTAAGACATAACACTATTGTACACCTCACAAATATGCACCGACACGGAAGGAAGGAGGTCTCGTCTACGTCCACAATAATCCCTTGAGCAATTTAATGAAAATGGGCAGCCGAGCGTGCTAGGAAATAGGAAATCCTTCCGTCGAGCTTGGATTCCAGAAACTGAAAACTCAAATATGCACCGCTAAGCTGATTCCATCTTTCCCAACTGTATAAATAAATACGGAGTATATAAAATTAATAAAGCATAAGCTCAATTCCCAAAACATAAACTCAATTCCCGCTCATCAGGGCATAATATTCCAAAGAATTTAGGCGGATCTGCGTTGATATCCCACTGTGGGGAGTTTGAAGTCAATAAGTAGAAGTGCACACCTAACCGCATGAATATTGCATGCCTTCGTTTGAAGTTTCTAAGAATTTATTGTTCAGTGCCCATAGCACTAAATCCAAGCTTAGATTATTGATATCACAAGCTCCACTGCATGCTCCTATTTTCTAGAGCACATCACTAAAGTACACACCTACACAGGAACGTAATGAATAGTTTTAGTTTGGGAAAATCTACAAAGGAACCGAACCAACTGTAAATTTAATTTAACTCCGTATGTTTCAGTGGCTCTGCTTTGAGATATAATCATGTTATTTGGATTGAAACTCAAACTGATTGTGTTGGTTGAGGACGGTGCTGGGGCAGAGACGCTCAAAACTAAACGGGAAATTGCATGTGGTAAATTGAGACGGGCGGGTTCATCCCATTCATTTAGGAGTAGGTATGCATATTCTGGTTCCCCGTCATAGGATCCGAATCAAAAGGGTCCGTGTCAAAAGGACCCGAGCAATAGGACCCGAATAATAGGA
>JAQFXY010000262.1:0-39939 GCA_034693865.1 Ceratophysella sigillata
CAGTTGGGCGCATGAGACTGACACTAGAATCCACGTCGGACTGAGAATAATCCCGTTGCAATAATGAATGTATCCAACAGATCCCGCAGCCATCACGTCAACGATGTATGGAAACTCGGCTGGAGTTGCCGGAATACCGTCGGCCATCCGCTCAGTTTTTCTGCTGCTGAGCATCCTAGGATTTATTGCTGAAAATTATTAATATATTTAAAGAAAACAGCAGAGTTTGTATATAAATACCTAGTCGAATAACAGATTTTTAATACTAATATTAATACACATAGCTCGGTACCCACCAGAAATTGCTAATGCAGCTGCTGCCAGAATAACTACTAAACTGAGTCGGAGGGACATCTTGATTTTAGAAATATTTAGAATACAAGTCAACGTATTAAAATTAATCAACAGAAAATCGGTTGGACGTTTCAGAGTGTAAAATGAATAAACCAGAGCTTTAAATACTATTTCTCTAATGATTAATGAGCAGAGATGGGTCAATTACTCAAAAATAACATTTTATTTTAGCGGTGTAAGATGGAGGTCTGAGACTTTGGATCTCCACCGATTATGAATTCAGGACTCGCTGGGTGTAAAGTTATTTGAGTACATTTACAACTTGTAATTATTGTGAGATTTAAAATTTTAAGTTAGCTGACAATAAAAGGGCCAGATTATATAGTTTTAGAAAAGTCATTACTACCGCAACCAACAAGCATTCAACTATTTGGCCTGTTCGGCCCATTGAACAGATCCTTGTTTACAAACTGTTTTAGGTATTAAGTATTAAGTCAATCAGGTCTTATTCGTGTACTTGTGTTGTGGTTTGTAGTTCCTTATTCATGAACAATAATAATTTGTCGTATTTGTTGCATCGAATGTTCATGGTCGGTAGGGGAAAAGTTGTTGACATAATTTGGTGCGTTAACTCGTTGGTTGCTTAGCGGTTTTTTGCACAGAGCTACCAAAATGAACTTGACCCGTGACCGTTGAGTATGACCCAATGACCTTAGTGACATCAAGTTCGAACTTATCCTTACTTGTGAGCAAAAAATCTTGTTTAAGATTTCCGGACAATCCGTTGAGATTTACTCGTGGTATCGTGATCACGGAGAGATATGATTTCGAATTCGATAGATAGTTGTTCATAATATCCCATCTCTGCAATGAGAATGAGGCACACAAACGTATTTGATAGTATTAGCACTTAAGAATCAATTGACAATGTTACAATATTGATTAATGTTACAATATTCAAGTAGCGTCCAATAATTAGCTGACATTTTAACCATTATGAAACTTGCCTCTATGAAGGTAACAAACTAACTCAATCAGAATCACAAGTAGCTTTAGCATAATGAAAAACTACTTAGATTAGAGTATGCGCAAGTTCCCGCTTAGAAATATTGCATCACCAATATTTTGGTCACGACATCCTACTTCAGTTGCTTTTTCTTGTAAACCTATTATCTATATTATTAACGACGTGCGCTAACAGAGTGCGTGCGTGCGTCCGTCCGTGTCGATATCAAAATAACCTCCAACATTACTAGCATCACACAACACACACAAAAATATGCAACCTTTGTTGGACAAAGCCGACAATGGGAAATTCGAATGAGTTTGTTTATAATTTTTTAAGTCAAAACAAAGTAGTACTGTTTATTATTGCTGCCTGTTGCACCAGCAACAGTGCTAAATTGTGCGCCAAATAATCACAGAGGAACCAGCTATATGCGCTTCCTCTCCATATTCAAAACACAAACATTTGAATAATGTACGAATCAGGGGTTCTAAGTATTCATCGAGGTTAAGCAGGGTAATAACCAGCAGGTTAGGTTTGACATGTACGGGTTTGGCTTTGGGTTCGCGTTTGAAAATAAGTACGCGGGTTAGCTCCATGAAGACGGGATCGATTTTTGTTAAGAGAATGACGCGGGTTAGCTTCATTAGGAAGGGTTTAATTTAATAATTAGTTTCGAGTGAGACCTGGGTTCAAATGTGACAATACGGGTTATTTTCAGTTTACGGGTTTAGTGTGTGGGTTTGCAATATGATTTTTATTTTCGGGTTTGACTTGGTGCTTGATAAGATAGATGCATAGGTAAATTCAAGTTTATGAATACAAATGTGAAACTAGGTTTGACTTTTGTAATAAGTTATTAGTTAGTATTTGGAGTTTGGCTTAAATAATTTCCTGTCCTGTAGGATGGGTCTTCAACTAAGAAGGAATTATTGCTACACAAATGCAAATCTAATATTAAAACTGTAACTAGCTACCCACGCGAAGCATGGGCTTAACACTAGTTATGTTTACAGCTATGCAGCTTTTTAGATGGTGAAGTTTCTTGCGTTAGGTTTTTAAATACAGATTTGTATTCGTGTTTTGGTTTTTATTGCTCCTGTTATTTATATTGGTAACATCCTGCGTTGCTTGGGAAACGATACAAATCAACTTATTACAATTTATTGAATGACCCTGAGCAGCCCACACAGTTCTGAAATGTCAAAAACACCGCCCGCTGGGCTCAACTCCAACTGCCAGTAATTCTACAACTCCGAGCATGTTAAAACTTAATGCATGTAACTGCTTGAATACAAAATTCATTTTGTGGTGTACCTAAAACTACAATATTGACTTCACTTTTAGATTTTAAACATATGCAGTAAAGTAACCAAGTTCGCCTTTTCTAGAACTCAAATAAAATCCAGCATCTTTACTTGTGGAAGAAAAGATAGTTGGGTATTCCGAGACAATTTCTGATTTAGAAAAATCGATTTCATGAATGACAATCGGTGTTTGTATGCAAATGTGTAAGAATCCGCGATTATGTCAGCAAATATCAGATGCATTTGCTGCAAGGAAGAACGTTAGTGGATATTTCGATTAGTTTTTGTAGTATTCATGATAAATAACTCGATGTGGGCTTCGTATTATAGAAAACAACTTAAAACAGCTGAGATTATTACCTTTTAGAGCAGGGCAAATATGACGCCAGAGTGTTAAACATCCGCACTTGTAATATTGTCCCAGAGCCAGTTCCAAGTAAAACAATGGAAGTCCACCAAATATAAGCATCACGCAATAAGGGATCAAGAACGCACCTATGGTAACAGACAAGTAAATGACAAACAAGTCAAATCGGAAGGTTCGTCTTTCTGACAACGTGAAGCCACTTTGACAACTGAATTTAAAGTATTTACAGCGCTAAGAAGTAAATAATAAAGAAGTCTAAAGTTTCTCCAGCTCAAATTACCGACTTCGGTAGAATGGTTCATATGAAAGGCTGGAAGATTACGTACCTCCTCCATTTCTGTAGCAGATGTATGGAAACCTCCAAACATTTCCAAGGTCTACAGCAAATCCAACAACGGCAAGAAGAAACTCAATTTTTTTGCTCCACGTTTCTCTGACATCAGGATTTAAAGCTATGGTGAACGCGTCTGCTTTCTCCAGTTCACATTCCAGGTTAAACTTATTCTCAAGCTTGGTAAGTCTTCGTGAAATATTGTTTCCATCTTGGGCCACGATGCTGTCCACACTGCTGCCCTCACTCGTAGGCGTTGAGTTTGTCATTACGGCGGAAACTGTGCTTCCAAGTGGATTTTGAACCCATAAAGCTCTGCAAGGAGCAGCACGACTGGCTCAACGCTACATGAACTACTTCGTCAAAACCTGGTTAGACAAATGTCGAAAATGCTTTCCGTTTCCACGTGTCGATCTAAAGGCAATAATAACAGGCAACCAATAGTTAGGAATGCATTGGACCCAAGTGCGGCTCACTCTTTTCGCGTTGGGTTGCTAATGAGTCTTGTCAACTGGGAGTGAATGCCGCCGACATACAAAGATAATATGTAGGTCATGGAATGTGTTATTCGAGCTCGGTAAGGGAACTTCCGGTTGCATTAATCGTATGCAGTGTAGCTTAATTCCGACGTCAATTGTGCCCCGTCGTTTGAACAAGAGTATTTAAAAAGTTTTTTTTTAAAGTTTTTTTTAAGTTAAACAGCAATAATTTTTTACTTCCTCCCTGGGATGATTTCAGAAATTCAAGATCAGAAATTAGATTCTTTCTCAAGCCAGCTTTGGGTATGCATCTGAATGAAGGAACCAGGCTATGCGAGAAGCCCAGCTGAACAGACGTCAAGGAATATAGTGGGTTATGCGAATAAGTTAATTCGCTAAACGTGTTTGTTTTTAAATTAAGAAGCCGAGCAAGGGAAACTCGTTAAACTCCAAAAAATATTTAAGAGTAAAAAATTGGTGTTCCAGTTCTAATTACGGAGCCGGTCATCCTGAAGGCCTAAGCAAAGCAGAAAGTTGCTTTAAACGAAGAGCATACGAGAGAAGGGAAACTCGTTCAATACCAAAAATACAGTTAAATAAATTTAAAAAATCGAGCCAGAAAATACCATAAGTAATTATGACTGAAACATTTAATATTAAAGATCCAGTAGTCCAGAATTCGCTATTTGACTCAATGTCTTCTAAAATGGTCTTAAGTCTCAATGCCCATCAGCATTTCTCAACTTAACTTGCCCTTATCGAACCACAACCCATTTTCCGTATTAACGTTACTAATTCCATGTAATTCTACGCTTACTTTCAGTATCTACGCTGGGTTCATTAAAGAGCTCTAGTGGGTGACATACAGACGAGGGTTTTGTTCAACAATTATAGTTCTCCATAGAAAATAGAAATTAGTCTCAAGCATCTTAAACGAATCCCGCTCAAAATCGACCAATTTTTCAGAATCAGAATCGAAGATCAGTGAAATAATTCCGCAATCATACTAAAAATTCACACAGGTTGTTGCTATGCAGACTCAACACTGATCCCCCCGCGCACGCTGTGCCCCAAAACAGTTATGTCCGTGCCCTTCGTTATGAGTATAAGCTACCAGCAATTGATTAATTATTTTGTTTTTGTAGAGCACCTACAGGCTATTAGCGCTCCACACCACGTCAGCAAATGATAAAATAATAAAATAAAATTCTGTGCTAATTGACGTATGCATCTTCTTACGCGTGCTATTCTCTACTACTGGTCTTGACAACAGGGTTACATAATTAATTAGTTCACTTACATTTCTTGCCATGAAAATATTTCATATCCTCAAATAGTGCGGTGGTTCAGATAGTAATGAACTTGGAATTTCAATGTGTGACCATGCTTCATGGCATTCAGATAAACATGCAAGGAACTCTCTAGCAGAATACTTTTCTCATTCTTGAGCAATTGTTGGGAAAAAAGACTCGAAAGCCATTTAGAATGTCAGCAGAAAGTCCAGCGTTCACTATTGACTGCAGAAGTTGAGGGGATGAGTGTGAGCGTCGAGAGAGAGAACAGATTCGTACTGCTTTCTATTTTCAGCCCACTTTCTCTCAGGCTCACACAACTCGAGGCACAAAAGCTATTTTCAAGGGTTTGGAGAAAGCCCAAGACCAAGAGAAGACTCAGGACCGCGTAGTGCCTCTCCTGCCAGACCATCTTTGAGCATTACCAACTGCGCCTCTGCTCATCTCCCTCTGCCTTCCGCTCTTATTGTATCCTACAATTTACAAAAATCTATTATTTGCTCTGCTTAGTTGATCGGGTAAAGACATGTGGTTTGGAATGTCAAGGAATGCAAATGGGCTGAGCAGGGGAATTGATTGCGGAAGTGATATGTCCGTTGGGCACAACTGCAGTGCTCGCTGCTCGTACCATTTAAGGGGTAAAGTGAGGGTGGACGCAATTCACTCGTCTTTCTTCACATGCTCAACGAACCTTACCGATGACTCCTTTGAAGGGTTTCCTTGTAGAACACATTAAAAGTGAGGAAATGCAGAAAGCTCAGTTTGCATTGGACGAGCGGAAATGCATAAAATAAGTTCATAAAAATCCTCACATAAGAATGGGAAGTTAGTTGATATATGGATATGACTTAATTACCCGAAACCAATGACCTTCCCCCAAACTTAAGCACGCAATGTCAAACGATATGCTTAAGCAGGCAAGATTTAATAAATGTACACAAACTTAGATTGAACTACATTGAGAAAAAACGCACCGTTGTAAGGCGTATAAGAATATTATGTCTACTAGGTTATAAGGATAAGGATCTGAGTTAAAATTAGGCTAAATAATAATGAAGATATGCAAGGTTTTTTTGCACTAAAATTTCCAAAATCAGACAATAAATTCCAGTTCAATTTCCAACAGCGGAGTACTGCCAATGCTTAAGCTTTTGATCCAATGGAAAAATGTATTATTGAATAGAATAAAATGTAAACCCGATTAGTATGATATTGCTAGTTTGTAATTTTTTGAGGATTGATAGAATAATTAAGCGTTGCCAGAATTGGGGATGATTATAGGTTAGAAGGTATGGGTGTCTAAATCGATTGGGTCCTAACAGAGGAGATAACAGACAGGCGCGAGTCACGTATAAGATTAGCTTGCATTTTGAGCTTTCATTTAAGCAAAACACTTTAGGAAGAGGACCACTCAGATGCTCTACCACAACGGGATCAAATGGATTGGTAAACAAAGTTTCCCTTCAAGTTATCCAGTTTGTTACTGCAAAGTACTCGTCAATGTTGCTTTTTCTGAAAAGTACACAAGACAATAATTCCCTCAAATAATCTATCCAATGCCAGTCATCCCCGTACTGAGAACACTTATTGTTAGATCCTCTCCGCTCACGTTCTTTCCACCAAAGCCTCCTACACGTCTACAACCCGGCTAACCTAAATTGAACAGTAAATTCTTTTTTTCAGCCACGGATTTACAGTAATATAAAGTTTCATTGGAACTACTGAGGTATAGCTAAATTAATATACGATTTTAAAACAATTGCTAATAATCTATTCACCGCTTCTGAGTGTCATTCATCTAGGAAGCGGCTCTATATTTAATACATCGTTACAGTCACAAGCCACAATAGCTTAAAAGCTGAAAGCGATAGAATCATCTTAAACTAGGCAATGAGAGCAAAAATGGTTATTTTTGTGTCGTTATTCAATATTGGCATGATCGACCCCGTAAGTACACGAAGAAGAAGTAAACATGACACTGCCGCACTCAGTGTGACTATATAGGGTTTGGGCTTGATTGAGATCTATGTTCCGCTTGTAATCCATAAAATAAATAAGTACATCTCGAATCGAATCGAAGAAGCATGCATTCGGCGTACGTCTTTGTTTATAGATCAACAAGCGTCATCAAAGTTAAACATGTCCAATTAAAGATGGAAATAAAATAATGTATTTACTGTGTGTGTTTAGATGCTCAATTCCTAAGAATAGTAGCAATAAAACGTAATATTTTTTAGAGTTTATTGAGTAACAAATACTGCTTGGGGCAGCTCGGGCGCAACAATGGAAACTATCGATAGATACTGGTAATGGTACCTACCTCTGAGCTAATAGAGCAAGGTCTATTTAAGGACGAGATACGGTACCTCACCTCCATATTTCAAGAATTTATTTTATGTTGCAAATTATATTGCAAAAATCAAAAAATCGAAACCACCATGCGATGGCTAACATTAGTCCCTAAAGGTGTGCTAATTTTTAGCTCATTTCATTTAAATGTCAAGAAAATAACATGCATAAGCTTAGTGAGAAACCATTGTGGTTTTTCACTAGGTTTATGCAAGTTTTTGTAGCAAAGTTTAAATAACATAAGCTAAAAATTTAGGGGCTCGTGTTAGTCATCGCATGGTGGTTTTGATTTTTTGATTTTTGCATTATGCTTTACAACATAAAATAAATTGTAGAAATATAAGGGCGTCGTCGTCGCCATAACAATTACCAATTTTTTAAAAAAATACCGTTCTCCTTGCAAATACTAGAAAAAGAGGCTGAAAGCTCAGCGCATAGACAATAGACAGCTGAGCAGACTGAAAGCAACCGTAAACCGCCTCAATTACCAAAAAAAGTCCCGTTCTGTGCAATTGTATCACTAGAAATTGTGTAAGACCACATTATTCTGAAGTGTATAGTTCTGTCAAATATCCAGAAAACTACAATTAGCATTATACACTCAATATCAATATACTGTAGCAGCATCCAATTATAGTGTCATGTGACAATCATTCGAAACAATAATTTTTAACTGAAGCCAAGTCTGATCGCATTGTGTCAATAAAATAAGATTGTAGGTAAATGTTTTCCAAAGGAGTACTTTGCTCTAAATACAATAAGATTCCAATACAATTCACATAAGCAGCGTCTAGGCAGTACACCACACTCCGTCGGGCTAGACAAAACCACAGAAATTGTGAGCTATACAATCAATCCGGCTAATAGATTCGGATTTCGGAGTGAGAGAAGTGAGAGCCACAAACCCGCAAGCCGCAAACCAACGATCGGGCAATATGAATTTTTTTTAAGCAGAGAGAATAGGTATTTTTTTCTTCTAACATAGATAGGAACTTAATAGGTTCTTGATTCATAATAATTCACTTATTTCTGTTTCTCAAGCCTGATAAGGCTACGGAACATGATTTTCGTATAGCCGGCATGCCCATAGGTACAATAATTATTAATGATATGTCTTCTACTTGCAGCACACACAGTGGAAACAGAAGGGAAACCACAGGAGAAAGTTGCTTGCTTCGGAATGCTAGAGTATTGTACGTCCGCACATCCTGAGCTAGCGCTAGGTTCCTTAAACCATTCACTGAATGAATTTGAAATTAAGTTGTAGAGGTTCAAAATGAACTATTAATCGGACTAGCTTTAAAGAAGTTGACCAATTAACGTTAAACTATAGCGGCATGTTGATATGAAGCATTTTCAATACACGTTGGGAAGTCGCGTTGCTTCCCAGTCAAGCAGCCTTGAAGTCGCCTTCTGTTTTCCAATTCAACCAATCCAATAAGCAATGGGAAGAAGTTCCAGATTCTATACCATTATGTTTGGTTTACTCTACGGTCCACATAATGTACGAATATTTTACTCTGAACAAGGCCGCTGAAAGCCTCTCAAGACAAGTTGGGTGAGTGAGTACAGATATATACCATGTATTAGGCTCCACTGGAGTAACGAGTAAACTCTTGTGCTGGAGCCGCTCCAGCACAAGAGTTTACTCGTTTTTTCCATGAAGTCACAATACAAAAATCCCGATCTTTTGGAAACCAGTTCTCGATTATGGCTTAACTATTAGAGTTAGAGATTTCTAACCCGCATATTCTGCATAAAATTGTGGGTTACATCACGCATGTGATAATTTTTTCAAAAAATGTTACAAGTGTTAACTTATTGTTTCAAACCGGGTAAATTTTTCACTTTTTAGATAGAGTGCTGTAGTTTTGGACCCCACGACATTGTCAAAAGAATCCCCCCGGAATGTCCCTTCAGACCGCTGCGTTCGAGCCTAATTGATAGATCCAACTTGGAACCAATGTAATGCAGCGCACGCCTCTTGTACCGGTGCACATTTGAGGTTGTAATCGGGATGTGCCGAATCCACGTTGAATCGGATGGCAAAAGCAGTGGATCCGGACCCGTGCGCATCATTATCATCACTTGGAACTATCTGAATTCAGCTGCCATCCCAACCAATAAGACAGGCACACTTAGTTAAAGCATGCACTGTGTCCTGTCCATTTGGTAATACAAAAATAAGTATACTGCTTAAAATTGTCAAATCCTTCTCAAATCAGCTACCGCAGTGTTCTTAATCTCTCCATCAAAAATCGACGGGATTTATATGACGTTTCCCTTATAATTATGCTGCAAACAACGCAGTGTGCCGTCTTATAAACACTTAATGTGCTAGAATGAATATTTCCTATTGCCAATCTATAGTTGGAGGCCACGTAGCCCTCAAGCCAGTGTCGGAACTTCGTTTGAAATGCTGGTTATGGTTTCGAAAGTACCACTTGTATTTTAATCTATAACAAAGGCCACTTGAAGAAATGTGAACATGTTTACAGGTAGAGAGTACAGGTTCGAAGTATATACAAGGTGTTTTAGAAGTTGGTTACACAACAAATGTTCCAAATACGCGAGAAGTTAAGATAGGTTTGAGCCATCAATTCTGTCCTTCGGCAGAACCCGATCCAACTGCCCGCACTTATGTTCCATTTGCGATGAAGCACTTTTCAAACACCCTGTATAAAATAACATTTATTTCATAACGTATGTATACTGTATTAAGATTGTGTTATATTTTGTTTAAAGTTAGGAAGAAATCCAAACAACGAAGAAACGATTCGACTCCGCTCTTCTAAAAAATAGAAGCCTAGCACAAGTTGAAAATTCAATTCAGAAACATTTCGACATGGTAGTATCCATTACTTCATCTCTGGCAGAGGGAAACGTTGGATCATAGCCAAACGCTACGCTGGGCGCCGTGAAGCTTGGTTGAAGGGAAGCCAAATTATTGAATGTTCGGAACATCACACCTCCCGAGTGCTTTCTTGGTGACCGGGCGCGGATAATATGTGGTTTGAATGCATCCTCCAACACAGATGGTGCCACGTAGGTAAATCCCTATGAAATAGATTACATTTTAGCACGCAAGCAATTTTCGCCAATCTACCTACGTATTAATTCACTGCAGCAACTTTTTTTTACGTTAGGGATTGTTTATAGTTAGGAAGTGTTTTTAAAATAGCTAATCGGAAAAACTTCGTTCTGCAGACTTTATTACCGTCAATGTTTGAAATGTCAGTTCTTTACTTTCTGGTCGATTGGTAAACCGAAAACCAGGTTTGATTATACGTTAAAATGCTATTTCTACACGTCCTACTGGCATTAATAAGACCAAATTGTAAGTTCAATAGGTGTTCCGAGTCCATTACAAACACTGCTTCGTGAACTTGGAATCATGACTGATAAGTTGTAAAATCATAAATCTTTCCATGTATCTTACTTGAAATACTAGATTGGCACTTTCGCTTAGTGTGGATTCATCAGGAGAGTCAATTGCGGGTTGTTTAGTAAACTTCGTGTCGAAAAGCGAGACATCATCCTCACCTTTCTGTTCATGCAATGATTGCTCAATTCAGTTTCAATAAATAAATATAAAATTAGAGTTACTCAAATGTCAGTCCTGTACTTACCAAAACCGGTCTAAATGGAGGCTCTACTCGTCGGGCAATTACATCATCCCAGTTGCACGTCTTGAAGAAGAGATGTGATTTAAGTGGAATGGCATCCATAATTCCATATCCTAACCTTTGACTGGCTTGACGCTTTGAAATTCCAATTGAATAAAGTAAGAATTAATACAAAATGTCACACATTCGACACCCATTTTTTGCTCGTACTCTGTATTTATAGCTATATGTTATTAAAAATAACTATCATTATCTACCTTCAGCAATTTTCTGATTAAGTCCCTGGCGTCAGGCGTCAGATATGCTGGCAAATTCAGTTTCCCCTTCAATATCTTTTCGATAGTCTTCTTTCTATTCTCAGCTGTAAATGGTGGCTATAAGAACAAGAACTTGAGTTTAATTTTTTGGCTCAATTGGGTTTCATGTTTCCAGTATGTGAAAACGGCTTAGGTGGAGAGAGTTCATTATCACTTTTGTAGGTCTAATACAAAATAGATACCTAGTTTTTTAATTATGCACTTACAGCACCAGTCAGCATATCGAACATGAGAGCACCAAGAGACCACCAGTCAACAGCTTTGCCATGTCCAACACGCATCAGGATCTCTGGCGCCATGTATTCCACTGTTCCACAGAAAGTGTGAGTAACTACACCTTCCTGAATGTGCTCCTTGCATAACCCGAAATCGGTAAGCTTCACATGTCCTTGTCCATCCAATAAAATGTTTTCTGGCTTTAAATCCCTATAAGAAATATCAAGCGTGTTACACAACTACGATAATCAACTTAACCTTAAAATTGAAAGTAGATAAGTACCTGTAAATGATTCCTTGCTTGTGCAGATGTTCCAAGGCCAAAATTATTTCAGAGAGGTAGAAGCTAGAAACACATTCATAAAACCAAGTTATACTTATGGTGTTTCAGTTTTTTCATCCAGACTTAAGTTCCGCGTCGTCCCTTCAGTAACGTTTGGTATACAAATCCAAAGTAATTTGTACGAAGCCACTAGAATATGTTAGGTAATATTGTTAGCTAAATAAAAATTTGTCTTAGTTGGGAGAAATTAAACTTTCAACATCGAATGCAGCAAATCTTCCTTCAAGATCCTCTTATCTTAGCCTTAGTGTTAAGAGTTAAGCCGCCTAAAGAGCATCATAATCGTAGTTAAGGAAATTATTAATTAGTAATCGTTCCGAGTCAGACAAATACTTAGCATTAAACACTGACTACAAACAATTTTAGACAGACACCAAACACCAAGGCCCAGCATGTTAAATTCTTATCTTTATGGCTGTGCTTCTTGGCCAAACTAAAATGTGCAAAGGCAAGCCTGTTATCCCAATCACAATATATGATCTTCTCGATAAGGAGCTCATTTACTGGAGGTAATTAAATTATATGCCATCTGCTACAAAAATGTGCCTGAATTATCGTTACTTGCCATTCGTTAACCAAAAGAACGACAACTATTCTATGTATTAAGATAAGACGTCAACTTGAATACATCTAATGAAAGAAATTGCAAACCTGGCAGTATCTTCTAGAAAGATTCCTTCGCGTTCTAAGTGCATAAACAATTCACCGCCACTTAGATATTCCATGATGAGGTATAGTTTTCCTCCAGTTTGGAAAGCGTATTTCAAGTCGACGATGAAGGGATGCTGTAATAAAAACAAGCTTGCATGATTTATTCCTTCAAGATTAAACATCACCCCAATGCAATACAGCTGCATTTCGGTCTTACCTTCACGGCTTCTAAAATGTTCCTTTCCGCTTTTGTATGAGCTGTGTCCTTCTGATTACGGACAATAGTGGCTTTCCGTAGTACTTTCATGGCAAAGACTTTAGCTGCGTCTGTTCCTGTAGTCTTACGGACTTGGAATACTTTCCCATAGCCCCCTTTACCCAGTACTTTACGTAGTTCGAAGTCTTGCGGGCCAACCTTCTCCTTGTTCACAGTTTGTTCTAAAATTGGGTACTCTTCCACCTCTTCAGCACTAACAAAAATAATCGTGTCAATAAGATTTACATACAGTCAGAAACATAATCAGAAGAAAGAAGAACCAAACACGAAAGAGTTCTTCTACTTACTTCATCAATTCTTGGCTATCCCTGCCATCCAGGTAATTAATTCCCTGCGAAACAGAAATTGGAAACGTATATTACTCAATTATGGCTTCTCACGCTTATTCCTGTCACAGGCGACAGAGCAAATATTTTACGCGTAATGCTAAAAACAATTGCCTTCCTTCAAGAAACCAAAAAAGTCCGGAGCTCCTGTGATTGTGATTTGCAGTTTTCAATCAAGGAAAGATAAAAAGTTATTAAAAAATGATTTAAATGTAGAATTATTATGATTCCATTATCCAAGACAAGATGCTTTCAATAATGAATACATGAAAAATAAATGTGAACAAGTTAAATTGAAAATGGACATTCATTGACATTGACATAGTAGTTTGAAATCTTTAAAACAAGTTTGAGTTGCAATGCAATTTCACATAATTGCTAGGATGAGAAACCAGTCGGTCGGTTGTGGCTTCATTCAGGATGTGTGAAATACACGATGCACAACACTATTTGGGTTGATTTAAGGTGTGTATTAGGCATAGCGCAGCGTTAATCTGGAATTCCGTTACGTACACAGTTTTAAGCTCCAAGATAAATACCTAGCCAAACTTACATCATCCATCACATTTCCGTCCTCGTTGGACTGATCTGATTCAACTTCGACATCATCTTGAAGTTCCAGATCGAACACTCCTGCATTAGCCATTTCTTAGCCTCGTCCTAAAATAGATTTAATTCATTTTTAAACAACATGTCGAGCTTAGAACTTATTGCTTACTCTACTGGAACTAGTATTGGTCGCAAGTCGCAACTGGAAAAAACTGTACAAGCGAATGAGAGCAACGCACCAAAAACACAAATACAGTTAAGTTAAAATCTTTATTAATGAGTACTAATTTCATTTTCTTCCCATGATGACGTTACCGACCGTAAGTTTCTAAAATCGGAATCGTTGATTAGGGCTAAACAAACCAACAGAATTCAATCAATTCAATAATAATCTGAACCCACAATCACAAGCGATCACACGATTTTCGAAAAAAATTGATCATTAAGATTAGATTGCAGCGTGGCTCGTTTAAATACAATCTCCAAAAGTAAACAAAACTTTGTCGAAGAAATTTACCTCTAGATGGCAGAAGCGTGGTAAAAAGAATTTTGCACCTTGCACCAGAATTTGAATTATAGAGTACCACGTTTGGGTTGAATGAACTTTTGCGCTTTGCACAGGATATTTGTTGTATTTAAAAAATTAAAAATGCAGAACCTGGAAACTAGAAACCCGTGCTTCAAGTCCAACGCCTCATTCAATCACTAATAATTCTAAAATTGAAGATCCAATTCATCTTTTAATGAACCAATCAGCGTTCGCACCAATATTGGCTATCGTGTGTATTACAACTTGCCGTTATTCAATGCCGATTTATTGGTGAAACATGAAACGATCAAAGGTTGTGCAGTAATTATAATTGAAACGAAACATATAAGTCGTTGCTCCTTGGAGACTGTGGTACTTATGCACGAAACATGATGAAATAAGGTTACGCCTGCTCTATTGGTATTACCAAATTACCGTGTGTTAATTGGTTAATGCTTCTCCGGCCGAAATACTTCTCCAACAAACAAAAAATCCTAAGTTATGAGTGTGCGTATTTATAGCCTTCTATGTATAAACATATAGGGGAGTTGCAAAAGCAAATTACCAAAAAATTGTCAAGTTTGCCAAGTTAGCGGCCACCGAACGTTGGAACTAACTGGCATTGGCAGCCGGCTGGCCTCGATCCTACCCGAGAGTTAGTAGCGGCTTACGCCAGGGGCAGATTTGTCACATTTTTCACATTGGTAATCTAGCGTACTTTGAAGCGCCCTGTATATACAATCCTTTATCCAGACCACAGACTTCCAAAAATAAACTTTTCAGGTAAGTACCTCTCACCAACCCAACAACACCAACACCAACTAGTATGTTTGAATGAATGGCAAGTGGAATTAGAGACAACGGACAACGGAAGGAAAAGGTTCATTCATTCATCAAATTCTATCATTGCCCTTGCCTTGCCAGGCCTTAAGGCAAACTACAAGATTGGAATATTTAATCTACGTACTTTCTCTACGCTGTTTTGATTAGTGTGAAAAGGACCAGCTGGGGGAGGTTTAAACGCAGCTAGACCAATTACGACCATATTGAATGAGTAAAAAAAATCAATGTTAAAATTTTCAGTTCATGTTTCTACCTTTGCGTCCTGCTTGCTGTTCACAGATTTTCTCTAAACATACGAATTAGGCTGACGGGATTAAGTAAGGCTACTCTCTCTAGGAAGAGAAAGCTGATGTGGGCCAGATGTTGGGCCTCAAGCAGTATGAAATGCTGAATGTTTAGGAAGACTGTGATGGCTTAAAAGGAGATGAGCTTAGAAGGAAGGCTAACCCATAACCCGGAAGTGATGTTTGTTCTGGTCCAGGGACTTACGTGTGTCTCAGCTGAGCTGAGTGAGCAGTGGAGGTGAGTATGGAGAGGGGCTGAGGTCCAAGCTGTGTTTGCGCTCTTCTGTGGTCCCAAACTCAGTTGGTTCACATCAAGTCTGACTGCTGTGCCTGGAGACTCCCTTAAGTTGAGCTCTGACTGAGTGCGTGTCACATGGATGGAAGTGAGTAGCTGGTGTGTGTGTGTCCGTGATGTGAGTGGCCAGGACGACGGAACCCTGCCTCAACTCAGAAGTGGAGTCCCAATACTCCACATATTTATTATCATCACTCGCTCACCTACATAGCCTACTTAACGTAACTTGAGCTTTCTGCAATGCTATCTCCGTTCTCTCATTCTGAATCCACACACATACGACGGACCAAGAAGGCAAGGCAAGGGCATGGAACTAAACTATCCATACACTCAAACTCACACCTATTCCTCCTACACTTCTGCTGCTGCTGCAGGATCGCATCGCCAAAAGTAAAGAAGGTGGTATGTATGTATGGTGGTGGTGGGTGGACGGAACCTTGCCACTGCCACTACTACCATGCATCCGCCTTGATTTAAAACCCACTAAACACATTATTAGGTGCACTCGCACTCTTCTTTCTGTACTATTCCATTGCATTTATTCGCAAATGAGATGAGAGACTAATTCTACTAACTGCACCACTTCTGCTCAATTTAATTAGAAGAAGGAGGCAGAAGGGAGTCCAGCACGTGCATCATCACACGCTCAACACACAGTACACAGCACAGCTCTCTTATTCAGCCCAAGATTAGGTCCAACAAGAATGGCAGTAGTGGACGCTGTGGGGCTAAATGCTGGTTTTTAGAGTAATAATTATTAGAATGAGAAAGACGTACTTAGAAAAATGTTCCTCCTTGTATTTCCATGATGTACCTGACTAGAAGTAAGCATAGGTAACTAATATGAATATTTATGCTAGTTTTAAGGTACATATGTCAAAGATTTATTGTAATCAATTACCCGATAAAATATTATATAAATTACTGATCTGTAATCGAAATCGAACGGATTTGAGCATGTGATCAGATTACATTTTTGTAATACTAAGCGGACCTCTGTTGTGGACTTTTATCTTGTAATTGTAATCGACTACACGGTAAAGCAATCTTGGGATCTCCTGCTAATTGTAAGGCGCATGTCAATTGTCAATGTGCATAAGTTGTCAAATCTGAGTCGAGAATACAACAATAGACACGAACACGAATCAATGAGGAGGTTCGAATCCGCTCTAATTTAGGTTCCCTACGCTAAAGTGCTTCACGTTATTCATAAATTTTTTTGAAAGGTTGAACTTGAATACGGATGAATGGATTTTTAGCTCACAACTTGTATATGGATAATCTTGAATGATAAACAATTAATCAACTGCTATTTAATGTCGAAAAGTATAGAATTTTATATTATGCATGTGGGCTACGGAAAACGGAAAATAGTTCTTGCTCATGTAATCAAACTATCTGCTTTCACCGCCTCTCTCGGTAAGCAAACAATTGCAAGGCATCTAAAGCTCGTAACAATGCGCGTGTATGTATGTAAATGCTTTAAATTATGTTAGTTGATGCTGTATTATTTATTTTTGTTCATGGAACCTAATTGTTGGTCTGAAAAGTTCGTCAGATGCTAAACGCCTATGTTACATGGCATAAATGATGTGTGGTTGGTGTTGGTATGCGAGAGAATACTAAGTATTAACGGAGCTAGAGTGTATTACATAAAAATCACTTGTTTAATTCAAGAAGTATCAAATATGTGTCGTTCTATTAACTAAATTACGATTGTGGCACGTCGGAAAGCGTTGTTGCAAACTGGTTTCATCATATTTTGTGTCACAATCCTGAGCTGGAATACTAATTTGATCTTCGGGACTGTAAAAACAAGAAAGAAGAAACATGTTATCCAAGTATTCCCTTCCATGTCATTTGCCCGACAACAATAAGCCCGACAACAATATGCCCGACACCTTATGCCCGACAACAATATGCCCGACACTACAATATGCCCGACACGACAATAAGCCCGACAAAAACCTAAAAAAAAGCTGAATACATGATATGTTAGGTTAGGAGCTACTGACTGGAACGCTGGTTAATGAATAATTTATTGTGATGTTCTATTAATTCTCTCCGGTTAGGTTAGGTGAAACATCGCTTGTTGTGACTTAGGAAATTACAATTTATTTTATTTAAGTTTCATAAACTCAACAAGCTATGTTTCACCTAACCTAACCGGAGCAAATTGAACATCATAATAAATTAATCATTAACCAGCGTTCCAGTCAGTAGCTTCTAACAAAACATATCATGTATTCATCTTTTTTTAGGTTTTTGCCGGGCTTATTGTAGTGTCGGGCATATTGTTGTCGGACATAAGGTGTCGGGCATATTGTTGTCGGGCTTATTGCTGTCGGACAAATGACGTGCTACGAAGTATTCAGCTACTAGTACATCTAAATAATTTGAAAATTAATATCCCTGGAATTTGAGACAAAGTAGATGCTAGAATATATTTTGCACGGATTCGCGACTACTTGTGCTAACTGCATTAACCAACTACAACAGTCTGCCCTTATATAGATGACGGTTTGATAAGTGCAAAATGTTAAAAGTTATAATGTGTTTTAACATTTACTATTTTTTAGACGCAAGTTCATCGTTCTAATGTTTTCACTTCCGCCAGTTATGGCCTAACATAAAAAGAGGTCCTTGCCTGCCTGAAGTACGTAATAGCTCGTATCGTATTGTAATTTTTACCTTTGTGTGAAGATCCATGCAAAGTAGTAGGATAATGCCAAGCAGAGAGAAATTAGCAGCGATCCAAAAACAATGAGGAATGGTCGAAGAGGTCCTCGGAGTCTTGAGTAACGCGGACAATGGGTATCTGCATAGCGGGAACAGGAGAGATAGGAACAACTTGTCGACTCCAATTCATCTGTTAATCCACATAATTAATTAGCGTCTGCTAAGTGCAAAATCTCAAACCAATATGCCTGCTTCAAAGGACCCAAATAGATATTACCTTGAATTACTCTGAAGTCTTTGGCATCCAGAATTGATATTAGTCCTTGCAGGCATTCCCATATCAAGCCAATACACTTATTTCGTAAATTGTAGAAGTACTCTTCGTCGCAATCTTCCTTCTGAAGATATCCGAGCTTCTCCACTTCCGCCTCTGCTTTGTGTTGTCCTGATTCGCGTGTGTAGTTCGGACTTTTTCCATCTATAGCAGAATGCAGAGGAGCTGTCTTTTGGTCGGAGTGAAAGTCTCCCAGGGGTGGCGTCCAGAGGGAAACGTCCGTAGAGACAAAGTCATCTGCAAACACCGCAGTTGACATTAGAATGTCACATCTCATCACGTCGCAAAAGCTTCCAAAGCACACCGAATCATCCATCTGAAAACAGTAAGGGTAAATAAGATGAGCTCGAGTCCAGTCCTGGCCTCTGATGCTGATTGATGCATCGCTGAGTCCCTTATTATTATGCGCCTAAAAGTGCATCGGAGATCCAACACTGGGTATTCTCAGACAAAATTTAGGTAACATAATCTCCGGTCCGTTGCTTTGGTTTTGCTACCATCTTACCTTGTGTAAATCAGTGAAACTATCGGTTGTATATTTAGGTACTTACTAATACAGCCGAAGGGAAAGCTGATAAAGCAGCCAGGTTTTATTGCATTGTACTTCATACCTACGCTGCTATATAAACTGTTTATGTAATATCTGTATTTTACCTTATTAATTACATTATTGTGTTTTCTGCCAATATGGAGGTCTAGAAACCGTTCCGAATAGAACCTCTTCCCACACTTCTGGCATTTCCAGTGCGATGACTTTCTTCTCTTCAGCAACTCTCGGGTGCCAAGCATATCCCGGGCTAAGTTTAACGGACATTGTATTGGCAGGGTTACCCCATATCGATTCAGCACCGGAATCCAGCTCTGTCAGAATATTGTATTAAATAAACACTCGAATCATACATAATATTATTTATAACGATCCATCATCGCAATTCCCGCTTGAAAACCAGCAATATCGAATTCGGCAAAATTCTTTCTATTTTTAACGGGAGGATTCCCTCAACGAATGCCTAATGAATAATTCCGGACTAAATTATGAGTTATTTGTTCAATACGTTATATTGTGGATAAATTGGAATGTTGCGTACATGCGATAAAATCAAGGATACCAATTGAATATGTGTCATTCGTCGCGTGGAAACCAATCTACGTTGGTCTGGACTAAAAATCCTATTGCAGATGCAGGATGTACGCATAGACACTTTATTGTAAAAAAAAACGAAAATGAGATACTCCGATAGGAATGAAAAGTTATCATATTGTAAATATTCAATAGTTATTCATGTTATTAAATTTTTGGTAGTCTATGCAGTGAATTCCACTGATTAGTGAAAATCGCTAATAAATTCATTTCCAGGACTTACCCTTTCCACGAGCTTCCGAACTAGTGACGAGTTGACAACATCACAATACGGCTCAAAGTGTTCAACCGTTGGTATGTTATAACTCCAAAAAATTGTCATAGCAATTATTTTTATAACAATCACTGCAACAACAGAGGAAATATTCGGAAGGGTATATGCCATGGTTGTAATTTGCAATCGATCTTTTTCCCGACAAGATATACTCCGGTTTGCTCCGACAGTTCCAGCCTTCGATCGATTACACTGCATATACACGGAGAGAACAGAACTACAATAGGATAGTGTATTTGAAACTCAAGCTACGCAAATGTACTCTGCATTGTGGAATGCATTGTAAGCATGAATAAGTACAGAGTGCTGGAAAACACTTTATTCAATAACGAGCTTTATTAGCCTATTTGCTTCGAATTCTCAAATTAAGTTGATTTTAATCAAGCAAACATTTAGGTATCATGCGCAGGTCGTCAATGTAATCACAATTGTTTCAATGTCCGCAATGCGCACTATATAACTCTGAACTTTCTTTTCGTACGAGCATCATAGCCCTGCTAATGCAGGTGTATGCATACATCATTGCCACGTCAGTATTCTACGGTTTCGGATCAGTACTATTGAATTTTGTATATTGAGGCTAGACTGAAGCCATAAAAAAGGAATTCCTATTTGCCTCATCAAATTAAATATTAAAAATCTGGCTTTCGTCAATCGTTTCTTTATAGATTTTTGTTGTCCTATTTATACTGACACCAACCGCACAAAACAAGTTTGTCTACAATACCTACGTACATGTTAAAGGTTATTTTTGCTACCCTTGTAACGTAGAAATAGACATATGCGACTTTATTTTTCGAAAGAATCAATACCTATCCGTAGGTCATCTTAAATGTATTTTTAATCTAACACGTTTTTTGATTAATTCATATTCATTAAATGGCATATCTCTACATAGAACTTTGGTTCCACTGATATATAAAGTAACTGCTTAGTTTATCTGAGACTGGTTATGCGAATTTGTTCTAATTAATGAGTTGAGTTCATGATTTTAATTTTTTAGCTCAATTTTTATTAATAAATTCAAACCCGTTCAATTCAGTGGAATGTAGCATTGATGGTATCGAATGGGTCTAGTAATAATGTGGGTTTTCCTAATTATTACAAAGTAAGAGGTGGAAATTATTAGAGATAGAGGGATTGATTGAAGGATATGACCCGAGTTGTGCATTCATGACATCAAGTGGAACTTTGAGCCACACTTCGTCTTGTCTCATCTTCAAAGGTCACGGTCTTCGGTCTCATTGCTCGTGGAAGTGTTGCAGAAGTTGTTTCACTGTTTCGACTCTCTTTGCTTGCTATTTGAATCAGGTTTTGTTGGGCAGAAAACCCTTGGGTAGCCATACTCTTCGGAACAAAGTACTCCTCGCCCTGCAGAGTAAATATTTAATATTCATCCAAATGTTTGAAATCAACTCAAAATCAATAGAGAAATCACTTGACTAACTAATTGATGTCAGGACAAATGAGTGTATTTCCTTGTACCAGTACGGGACTTAGCATGTCCAAAGTTGTATTTTGGCCAATGTGGTTTCCTTCCTGATACGCATCACCGTTGCTAGTTAGTCAGGATATTGGACGATGATAGCGAGCTCGATTTGCTCTGCCTCGAAGTATCTCATCTTGAACTAGATTGAATACGGTTGAGATAAGGGCCATCCCAAGTAAAATATAAACGGAGGATGCTAACAATGATATCTGAAAACAAAACACAGGTTGAAGATGGTTAAATCAATGTGAATTAGTACCGATCTACCGTAAAATATCAAATATTCCGAAATTCAAATTCAACCTCAAATTGCTATTGACTGTTTGATAATTCATAAGAGTTGGATTACCTATGTCTTTGGAAAAACCTTGGTTAACATATCTACTATTGTTAGAATCAGTCAAACAACGTAAACCGTAAGACGGAGCTTCCTTAATTTCATAGCTCCCTTGGGTTTACATTTTTCTAGAAATTCAGTTTTAGAATTAAGATACTTACGTTCTGTCAATTTAAAGAATACATTTAATTGTTTATGCAATGTCCATTCGATGGCATGCACTATTTGATATTCCTGTTTGATTACTTTTCTTCGAGAATGTGTTTAGGCGTTCTTAGCGTGATTCCTATAAATGCGTACGCTAGCTTAATACGAACTAGTCGACATTTGCTTATTTCTAAAATCCCTTTGGCGTGTTAATAACAATATGTGCTTACGCTTCTGGAATGAGGATCCAGCATACCACCAAATCCAATAGTGGCTAATGATGCAAAGCAGAAAAAAATGGCATCCACAAATGGCCATCCTTCTAGCCACCAGAAGGTGACTGCACCACCACCCAGGTAGCAGACCAGTAGTACAAGGGATACTGGAATCGGAACACCACAACTCCGTTTTTTCTGCAGCATAAAGGAAGGATTTATTAGCATTCAATTCAATATTTAGGTATGTAAGCCTAGCTATTTCCTATCAAGAAGTAACACGGACATCATAGGCCGATGAAAATTTGAAGTGTGATTTTTTCTGGGGTTCCAACTCCCGAAATATTACTGAAATATGTACTGTGTATTATTGAAGGTTGTGATGAATAAAGCGTTTACTGTGCATCCTCAATCGGTATTTCTACGGTTGGATAACCCGTCAATTACACTGATGACAAGCTTCGGTAATTAAAAAAAATTATTTTCAACATCAAACGCCGGAGTTATTCTATTTAGGAAAGCACATTTCGAATTAATAAAAACATTCGATTCCAAAAATAATTTTCAACCCCAGTATCGCTTTTGCTAAAGCATCTAAAATATAATCGTTTAAAGTGTTAGTAACTTTGCTTATCTACATACATATACAGAATACTGCTGATTGCCGAAGCAATTTCATTAATAATTTACACTAGTTGCTGTAACTTCTGTTCTATTCAGAGCTCTTTGCTCAATGTGGTGTGTCTAGAATTATGTATTTCAATGGTTTGTTCTCAGAAGTTGCTTACCATCGTTTTGGAGTATGTGGTACGTATAACTTTCGATAAAAAATCTCCAACAGTAGCAAGGTAGCACAACGTCAACGGAATTCCGGCGGAAGCATAAAAAACAGTGAGTATACGACCGGGCATGGACCTGGGGCTTACAGTTCCATAACCTTGAAAAGAAAGCATTAAATTTTTAAATAACTTGTTACTAATATATGTTCACAGCTGCAGTAGTGTACTTAATTAATTAATTAAACTTTTTTTTTATTCATTTGTAATTTCTTAAAATTCTATTTTCTGATAATCTGCAATAATGGATTTTCCTGGGTATTTTCAGAAAAGAGCTATCTATGCTGCGCTTGTATTCTTGGTTTAATTTGTTCGACACAGTGCATCAATATCACCTTGTAGCTGGAAGAAAACCAAATCGCAATGAATTACAGAGGCTTCGGGCGCTTCGAAACCCTTTCATTTCCAAAGCCTTATGCACACAGTACGCTCGTAAAATGTAATGCATCTTGAGGCCTCTCATCTTTGAGACCACAAAATTGATAAAGAAAGTCTTGAAGGCCCATATATTTATGACGTGAACGGGCGGGGGCATGGAAGCGGTTTCTACGTTCTATTTACTTTTTCTTGAATATTTCTAATGTATTTCCAAGTGTGCGTCAGTGTTCCTATTTATTCATATTGTAAAAACGGTAAAGCTCTGATCTGCAAAACCATCTTTCGAAACCAAAGCCTCAAGTTCATGTTACCTTGCGCATATTACGTGAGGCCTAGGAAATGAAAGTTGGGCTTCCAGGTCGAAAAACTTCCATTTTCACCAAATATCTGTAGATATAATAATGTACTGAATTCGGATTTGTCAGTTACAGGGCCTGACAATTCATTGCGCCCATAGTTAACAGTTTCATAGTCGATCCAATTCATAGCGGTGTAAACACTATTACAATATAACACTTCGAAGTATTAACTTGGAGTTGAGATTCGAACAGAACGATGAAAATTTGCCAAGCAGAACTTTGTGTGTTTCTTGGAAACTCACCTATTGTAGTGATAAGTGTTAGGCAGTAAAGCAGAGTAGCTGGGAAATTAGTGAAAGAGTTTTCGTCACGAACAACTCGATGAGTATTTCCATAATAGTCGTAGACAAAGATATATTTCATTATATCCTCCTGGAATTTCTGCAACTCAAGTTCTGCTACCGTTGTCCAATTAGACTCGTAAAAGACATTGAGCTCCAGTGTGAGTATCCTGTAGAATAGAAAATACCGTGAGATTTTGGTGATTTTTTGGATTTAAAAAAAGGTCATACCCTGGGTGAAATTGGGTCATTGCAGAACTCTAAGGAGCCAGGCCCTTGGGTCATGACTGACTAGTGACTTACCACAGGCGTTGAACTGTAGTATTTCTGAGGTTGTCCAAGTCCGGACTCCCCTGACCTTGCTGATCCAAATGATATTCTCCTTGTGGCTGACTTTCGAGGAAAAAGAAAGCCAGAGCTCCGAAGACAATGTAGACGACAATAGCAACGCAAACAGAACAGATGGACAAACAACATCGGTTGGTCCCTGTCTCGCACATTGTCAATTATTTGTTCATACTATGCTCCACAAGTACGCCAATGATTCATTCCTCTTCGTCTCTCCTTACACTGCGACAGGGAACTACATGAACAAGAGTCTCCGAACACTCTGCCTCCTCATGCTGGCCAGCAACAATGAATTCACTAATTAATCGACTAATGTTCGACCGAAGTCATGTGCGTAACTACAGTAGAACTAGTCGCACTAACAAGCTAAGTGATCAAGGATCCGACCAGGTCACTTTACAACAACAGCACGGCACGGGCAAGTAAATCGGGTATTACGCGTGGGTACGGCACGGCTACCCACTACGACGATAAGGAGGAAAATATCGATTTTTCTCAATTCGGAGTCTGGGTAGATGCATGGAGGAGACAGGAGAAGCCTGATTTCTTACTGTTATTATTCCTCTACGCGCACTTCGCCGCACCAACGAGGTGATAGATATCTCGGAGCATGATGCATACACCTAGACACTACATTAATATCAACGCAGTTCTAACTTGTAATTCACTTTTGGAACAAAACGTCTCTTCTGCTTCCGTGTCGTGAGGGGAGGGGTCAAACAGAGTGCTCACCTTCCCGCTTCCAATTAGGGAAAACCATATGCGGAAACTAGACAGGCGGGAACTCGGCGCTTCGGGCATCGGGTCATTGCAATTAGGACTTGTATTTACTCCATGCTTTCTTGACCAAGGGATTTTTACAAGTTTATCAACTTCCACTACTGCCGCTCTGTCCTACCTGCTTAACTCTTCTTACACATCCGGATTTTTGGAAAAGTTTCCCTATTTTTCTGATAATAATTTATGAAATCCCAGCACATATGGCATGCTATAGACATTTATAATTTCCAGCTGAGAAAAATGCTTGAATTTTTCAGTATGTTGCACGTAGCAGTGTGCCATTTATTCTTTGCATTCAGGATTCCAAGGGAAGTGTGATGTAAAGAAAGCTTGGTCGGCTGAATGCACATGCACGGAGAAAGTTTGTAACACCGATCATTTTATTCTGAGGCGTATTCACAATAAATTGTACATATTTCTCAAAGCTAACCTAACCTCATCTCATTACTAATTATGGTCAGGTTAGTTTACGTTTTTGAAAAAGGCATCAATCAATAGACAAACTTTCTCCGCAGGTTCTCCCCTTCCATAGCTTCGGCCTTCCAACTTTCCCCACCACAACCGCCGACCTCAGAGTTTTGTCGGAATTTTAATTAATTAACAGTTTGAATCCAAACTATACAAAAATTATTGATAGTTTGTTTAACTAATTTAGAAATGCCACGTATTAAATACGCATGGCAGAATAGAAGTTGTTCCATTGTTTGTTGTTTAAATCTATGGGAGTGGAAGAATATTGAAAGGAGATAAAAGTGTACTGTGAAACTGAGCTGGACCGGGCTTAAATTCTCCATCCAGAACAAGTCCAACATCTGTTGGGATATCTATCATTTATTTGCATATAATTTTCAGTTACAATAAAATACTAATAAGTTAGAAAATGTGGGTCCCGGAGACACTTATCGACACCCGAGACGCTGACCGCAGCTCCGAACCTTGGCAATAACTTCTTCTTGCATTAGATTAAAACACATGGCAATCAAGGCCATTCCCAAGAGCAGGTAGAGAGAGCAGAAGATGAAGGAGAGCTGAATTGCATCTTTGAGGTCATTCGCTTTTACAGACGTTCCTGGAACTAAGTCCCCAAATCCTATGGTACTCAGGCTAGATCCGATTAGGAGGTAAACATTATTCACTCTCCAGCCAATCGTGTTCCATGTGAGACCTACCTGATGAAACAGAAGTACGAGGCGTCCAGGACGCTCCAGTCTTCCGTTTTGGCAAACCAAAGCCCACCACCCCAAATGTAGGCCACCATGAGGGCCAAGCACACCGACACAGGCACCGTGATTTGCTCCTCTTCCTCGCCGCTCTGAGCATCTTCGTCAGGCTCGTCTTCATGGAAAGTTCTGATGCAAGTCCACCTGGAAAACAGACATTCACCCCACTAAAACTTCTTGGATTAGAATAATAATTATTTCTATTGGCCTGGACCGTGAAACACGTTGTATCCCATGGGCGTATTGACCGCAAAGCTAGCAAAGTGTCATGCTCATTTGTATTGAAACAAAACTCAGCGATAAGCTTAATTTTTCTTAGAGCATACTGCACGTAAGCGAATTTTCCATAAAGTGAAAGTCCAATTGATTTTTAGATTGAGACAATAGAAGTTATCCGCAAAATTCGACCTGACCACAAAACGTGTGACATTAAAACGGTGATGATTTGATTAATATTTTTGGACTTCATTGTCCCAACGTCCATTACAAATGGTTTAATATATACGTATATTTAGTACAACAAATTTCATGGGAACATACCTACACTGGCAACATCTAGCAAACGTCCATTTGAAGCCTCTTGCTAAAATATCTCCAATGTTGGACAGGTATAACAGAAATAAGGGCATCCCAATAATACCGTATATTATGGTGATTACCTTTCCCCAAGATGTCCGTGGGGCTACATTACCGTAACCTGCGGGAAATCAAGAAATGTTTAGATTCCACTTGAGAGTAATAGGTGCAGATTGAGGAAGCATGCTTGAATTCTCAAGAACAGTATTTCTTCGCCAAGATTCAATTGATATCCAGGGATTCAAGATTCAAAAATCGAAGATTCAAGAAGCGTAGTCTTATATTTACTTCAGGATTTTCAGTTTTCCAATGTGTTATTCTTTTTAGCAGGTTCCGCTACTGTCCTTATTGGAAGTTCTAAAAACTTTGATTAATTCTCAGCCCCCACTGCTGGCTTTTGAATTGGAGTCAGTTGCTTTCCGTTAACCCCTGATTTACTCCAATATCTCCATACAATCCAACTATTTATACAATAGATGCTGTAACATCTGGCGCAGGTTTAGAAATGTGGAACAGGGTCAGCAAGCTATCATTTCGCTCACGCTGAATTTTAGGCATCCTTGTAGGGACGGTGTTCGATCAATTTGGCAAATACCCGAATGGCAAATATTTCGGAAACACGATTGGCAAAGACAAATTAGCATAACTTAAGGACATTCCATATTGTATCCTGCATTCAACCTGCTTTTCGCTGGGACCGTTTTGTATTCCGCTTCTATCGTATGAAAGCGGAGAGTTTAAGGTGTTATTTTGATATTTTAGGTTTAAAATAACAGCTGCTTACCAATGGTGGTAATGACGGTGAGAGAGTAGAGGAATGCCCCTGAAAATCCCCACTGAATATTAGATTCTTCAGTGGAATGTGTACTAGCAGTTTTAGGAGACGGATCCCCATCATATCCTTCTATGATGGCTGATACGATTTTAACAGTGTAGTTCATGATTTCAACGTGTGTGGAATTTAAGAATTCGTCCTGTAGGTGGAATATCAATGTGAAATTATATTAGCATACAATACACCTTATGCTCTAGATAATCTCTGCTGCACGAATGTTTAAGCCAAGAATGGCCAACGCATGGTTACAACCAAGATATGGTTGTTGAAATATGCAATATGCCTGATCGAAATGATCACGTTTCGTTGCAGAAAACGCGTTGAGTTCTTTTGCCAAAGTTGTTTCAACCTTAAATACACGTACACTACATTTAAGCTTAGGTAGGCGTAAACTAACCATGTTAATCGTATTGGATTTTAGTAGAATTTGCAGTAATCTTTCAGCAGTCTCGTTTCTCCATTGTCTCACCTCCACTGTTCTCGTCGTCTCTTGCTTCGATTCAATCCACCTGTTGTACAGATATTGGTAATTATTTAAATGTGTAAATAATTATTTTACTAAGGCCTGCTCTTGCGTAATCTTTCATCTTCGTGCCCGCACAGATAGATCCTTTAGTGTATGTGTTTGAAAAACATCCTGCTCAATGCTGGAGCGATTCTTGTTGTCTTTAATTAAAGTAATATTGAATTCGAGTTGTTTACTGCCGATTGTTTGTTGTTCATACAAATTACACACACGTACGGAAATCCCAGATTTATTTCTTACAGTGATTTTAGCATGTATCGGATCAGAGGTTATCGGGTCAATTCTAACTGCTTAAGAGACTTTGCGCCAATACTTACTGAAATAGGAATGCGCCGAAGATAATGTAGCCAACGACAAGTCCACAAACTCCGACATGAGAAAATGTGAAAGCAATAAGCAGGCGAAATGCTGTTTTAATTTGTGGCCATATTCTTTTCCTTGACTCCAAATCACTCATCTAACATCCACATCAAGTTCATAAGAATATTGCATTCAAGAAGGTGAATGTGTAATGCATCGGCCAGAAACGGCAACCCATGCAAAAATACGACCACAGTCCTGCAAGTCTGCTCGAACTGGACCTCGTCTTAGAAGCCAGATTCGGATCGGAAATAGGAATGGAAATGCTCGTCTAATCTGAAAAAGGAACAAAAAGAAAAATCAATTTTACAAAAATGAAACCTGACTTTAAACATTGGTCGGCCTAGAACAATTGATTCAAAATAGAACGGTGAAACCGAACTGGGCCTAACTTTCCAACTGAACTGAAGTAATCTCTTGCTCTTTAAATCGATATTGCTTATTCAAACTCAAGGAATTGGATTCCAAACGGGATATAATATGATTTGATAAGTGAAACTGATTGATAAGTATGCCACAAAGTACTATACGAATATTTGCACAGTATTATTTGTAATATGCAGGTAGATGCTGTGCTAGTTGCTTCAAATTTTAATATATAGTAACTGATTTCTACTAAACGCCCCATCGAATGTACAAAATAACAGTGTTTGTCGTTTGACCAACAATTGAACCCAATAACGTGTATTTATATTCGGGATCAGCTTTTATATTGTAAAATCTAATACATTTGGTATTTTCTCTCCTCAAGACTCATTACCTTAACTAGTCTAGAGCAATCAAATAGATGAGTTAAATAATAAATTAAACTGTGATTCGTAGCGTGATTCCTTATCTGCTTCACCAATCGTAGTTAAAGCTACACACTTTCCATAGTGATGTGCCAAGGAGGTGCTTTAGCGTTTAGCCCTTAAATCCAACCAGCGCCGCGCCAAATCGGGCTTTAACTTTGAAAGCTGGGAGCTAGGTAAAGTACTCGTTTACCATGCAGCGTGTGGATTTATCAATCATCTCGAGTGAGACGACACGGGATTGATTAGAGGATGAATTGAAGTGCAGTAGGAAGAATACAAGCACTTCTCAGCTAGGTTACCCTTTATTCGCCTTACCTAATTCAAGATCCGAGATGCAGGACGAACTGATTTGGAGCCTCTAAATCCAATAAATCAAAAACAGCTGGGGTAAACAGAATGAATTAAAGTGTAGTAGACACATGAGCTGAACACAATAACCTACATAGCTCTCCTTTTCCCTGTAGTACCGTCAATTTGAGCAGACATAGCAATTCAAAGGTGTACCGCACCGCAGAAGTTAAAAATAGCATTATATACACTTGCTTAGTACGAGATCTTTGAGAGGAAGAAGACTGCAATGAAATTAGGTACGCGTTTCGCATGTTCCAAAAAAAGGAAACGTGGAGCTAGCTGCCTTCTACATAGTAGTACATAACATTCTAGCACCCAGCTTCTTGTTTTCTTTCCAAGCACTTTTTTTCTGGCTATTGTATTCCAACTAATGGACTCAGCAGACATTTCAGAACCGCTCATCCCAACTTCTCATTAGCCACTCCGGCCTCAGGAGAATCAACTGATTAAGCAACGCTACACAAGAAGGACCTCCAAATATCCTCAAACTAGAACCAAATTCTCATTTTTGCTTGTCTGTAATTTGATGCCGAGTCACGGGATGTCAAATAGACGGTTCTTGCTTGATTGATTGATTAATGACCCAATTTGATAACCTAACCATGTATATTCTCACGTTAAGTCTATGCTGTGCTGCTCACAGCTAACTCTCAAAGATCTCAAACTGTCCTTCTGAAACAGTGGGTGTACGATTTGTAGCTCAAAAAAACAGTTAACCGCTAAGAATGCCTACAGATGCCTGGGCAGAAAATATGAATAACAGGAATAAGTGTACGAGGATCTCTGGATTTCTATTAAATGTTACTGCGCTTCCATTAATATGCTGGAAACCAGCGGCACATTATGCGTTCGGTGAAAAATTCTGCAAATTCATAGTAGGTAATTGAATTCCCCCAAAAAAGTTACTCTCCGTTTGAAGTAAAAAAGGAAAAATGTGAATCTGCGTAAGGTTGTGACTTGTGAAGCCGAGCCACCTCAAAAAAAACGATACCATACAGCATAACAACGGCGACATTCATACGAAAAACCACTCAGAGGGCTTCTCGCTTTATGACGCGTCGCTCTTTTGCCTTTGTCACTCTTATGGTGTTGTCCTTCTTATCAGCCGCTCATAAGCAACTGGAAGAATGCTGATTCGATAGTTAATTTTGTTGGAATCACAGTATTCAGTATGTCTTCTGTCGCATTTTCGAAATTCAATTTGCCACTAAAGTACTGTGGTGGGTGGACATGAATTGTAGGAAATGGAAAACTTTGAAATCAGGACTTTTTTAATATTTCTTGGATACTGAAAGCAAACACTACTAAAATTGGAAGTATAAGTACAGAATATTGCTCAGGTGCGTAACTAAGCCGATAATCGTTGATTGTACACATTGATTTCATTTATCTGGAAAGGGCAAGTTATCAAATTGTTCAATATGGTATGCATATCAATCATCAAGCAATAAGTGTAATTCAGCACCAGGTAATTGGAGACCGGATTGCGCTGCTTACTCACGCTAAGTTCAGAGTAACGGTTTCTGCATGATGCAGAAAATCATAAACATTTGCTTGAACCTATTGTACGATACATACGTGCAAAAATCTGAGATTGGTCCATCTCCAAACCTTCTTCTTCAGCGCTTACCTATTTATGTAACTACTTAATTAACTTTTAGTTCGGAGATTGATTAAGGAGGACAAAGTGTTCCACATTTTTAGAACTTCAATATAGGGAAATTGTTTCCGCAGGCATGTATCATGACTATGTGTACACTTGAAAAAGGCATAATAGATTAACGTTATGCTGGAAAAATTACGATTTACGATAATCGCCAGTAGATTCAATTTGTTTCGTCCACCTTTGAGACTAGTTTTGATTCTTTTAACTCCCACAGAAATATATATTGCATCTCTTCTCCGGTTGTCCTATTAAGTATAAATCCATAACCTAACGATCTATTGCATAGATTTATTCAACGTGAGCTCGATGCCAATTTTTTAACTATAAAGCTGAGACGAATGCCACTCTTTAATAGTCATAACTTCAATATCAATAATAGCACTGTATGTATAGTGCTCCAACTTCATTCAAGTAAAACTGGAAGCTGAAATCCGCACTTTTCAGATTAGCTGTTAAAAATAACTATCTTAATTGGTGCACACAAAAGGATAAAAAAAACGAGGAAGTTGGTCTGATACTAATTCATACTTTAATTGCTTGAATATAGATTATAATTCATAAAACACAAAGTATTTAGTACGATTCAATTCAATCGGAAATAAAAGTTCTATGTCCCCATTAGTGTGCAGCGAGTAACTTAAGAGTAATTTGTACATGCATTATTGCGAAGTCATATTTTGGTAATACTCAATTTCAAACGGTAAATATTAAAAGCTGGGAAGTCTGACGGTTCCTTAAAAAATAAACAGGACAAATACTTTTGTTACCATTCCAAATACAGACAGAGTAATGACTACATTATTAGCATCGATGGCAGAAACTTTAGAAACCTACATAGTAGTTCGAGGCCTCCAGTCGCATTTCTTTTTGCGTACGTAAAACCTCGGGTTTGAAACTTGGCATGGTCTGAAGTTTCTGCCATGTTTAGGTGTGGCAGTTAGTGTCAATAAAAATTGTATATTGTCGAGACGTAACATGATTAATTTAAATGGCAAAAACACGAGGTTCAAAGTAGGCATACGGCTTTAAAATAAGGAGGACATAGAATAAGGCATATTATGGAAGGCTTTTGGCCATGGCCGACACTATGCTAATTGTTCAGAATACGAACCAAGTCGTACTGGTCAAAATGTCACAGTACTTAACGATACGGTAACTCAGTCAGAACTAGAAAGTGTTCAAATTGACCGGGGCTGAAAACATTCACAATTGATCCTATTTTTCCTGTCCTTTGCTCTGTAAATTAGTTGTAAATTAAGATTGCATAATGTGGCCTATTTATATAAACCCTTTGTGAAGGGCTTCTTCATTTTTTTAAAATAATTTATTATCCAAAATCATGAAAAGTCATCACCCAGCGTAGCAATACAAACTCAGTAGTGTCCTACACTTAAAGGAAGACATTAGCCGCAGCCAAGGCGCAGCCCAGCCACTGATAGGGTATAGGGTATTCGAGGGCTTGAAGTTAGTGCGTTCAGTTCAATAGTTGTAATCTCAAAGATCGTATCAACTACCAGTGAATATTACATTTAGGATATTTAACAACCCAATAGGACAGTTGGATTGAACAGTACGAATTCTAGAACATAGAACACCTATGGACCTACTCTGCGTTTATAATTCCACGTATATTTAGGAATACCACGCGAGGGGGTATGACGATTCTTACAGTCAGTCACTTCACGTGATTTGAAACACATCAACAATGAAGGAGTATTATTGTATTACGTAACGGATGGTACACATAAGGCTAAAAATTACAATTCTTTCATCGGGACGTTGCCCGAATCTCAGGTACCACGAGGACCAGTAGTGTTAATTTTGTTAATGTGTGATCTCATTTGAAAAATTTAACATTTGTCGTTCACATTGAATGTGTCGACAAGAGCCAGATAAATACTAAGCAAACAATTCAACATTTTTCTAGATAAAGATTAAGCATGTGATCAACAGCGGCTGTGCACATTCGTAATTAGATTTACTGTTGAGGTTCTTAACAATAAACAAACTTAAGCTCAGCGGATACAATCAATGCAATTTGTTATGCATGATTTTGCAACAACAACAATGAAGTACAACAACAATGTAGTATCCACACTTCAAACTTCGTCGGGTGCCATTTCTTCGACTGGTCTTGTATTATTTATTGATATGGACGGAGGTTCACTGAGCGGCGGAGGAGGCACTTCTGATTTGTCGTTTTTCTTGTGTTCGGCCGAACTGTCGGCTTCAAGTATTCTGATGCGCTTCTCATGTTTCACAATCATTGCTTTCAGTTTCCGAATTTCGTCTTGCATGTCTTCAAGCACTTTCAGCTGTAAAACAACAATAATTTTAATAAAACGGAGTTCGATTGGCGTTCGAAGTAATTGGTCTGTTAATAAAGCATTCAGCACTATATACTTGTTTTAATCATTACATGTTTGTCTTTGATATAAATGCTGGTAGTAATCATGTAATTTGTCTAACCGGTATGACGGGATCAACTGGGGAAGAACCCACATCCTCTGTGTCGTCTCCATAATCTGTAGCCGTTCCACTACCAGCCTGATGACTTGACTTGGTTGGCCGCTTGTCCAAAACATTCGTGGCTTTCTTTACTTTCAATTCATTCTTCTTGGTGGACGCCTGATAACCGTCTTTCATTGAGATGAGTAACGGAGGAGCATCCTTCCCCTCCAGCCATTCTTCTGCAGTGGACGCTGGTACATCACCAGGTGTGTCAGGGTACAAGTCTTCTTGAAATAATTCCGACTAAGGAAACCAAAAAGAAGAACTGAGACATGGATTCTTCATAACTCATGTTCAGCACCGGCTGGCTATGCAGTTCAATACGGATTTGTAAGTTGACGTGAAAGTTATCAATATGGAAATGCAAGATTACGTTAATGGAGGTTTCAAATTCTAAAATAATGGAATCAAATGCAAAGGTACGGTACAGGTCTGGACATTTCCACAATGTTTACATGCGAAAATCGCAGCTTGATCATTATCAAAAAATCATGATTTAAATCATTGATTTAAATCATGATTTTTTTTATTTTCAAACGGAAAACTACTGTTCATAGTACAAAAACCCTTCCTGATAAAAAAAAATCAAAAAAAAAAATTAAAAAAAAAAGATTTAATTTTAAAAAATTATATTTTTTTGATTTTTTTTTCAAATTCTGATTTTTAAGCAACCCTGCTTGTAAATTAGTTACTAGTAGAAGTTAATTTTTAACATCCAGTGGTTTGCTTGCCTGGGCTGACCGCAAGTGTCAAGAGCAACTTGTTTGCGTACTCGGGGTAGAAATAAATTCTAACTAGCATGTGGATGTGGATAACAATAGTTTACCTTTCTAGGCACAGTCATGCTCACAACCTGGCAATACCCAGAGTTGTTCAGTCGAAAGAATCTTGATATTTCGCAGGAACTAACATCACATCCACGTTTTGGCATCATTCCGACACCACGCTGTGGGTCCGGTGTTTGAAAGGTATTGATATAATGAACAAACGGAGGTTCCGCTGTGATTTCGAAATATCTGATAACACTGTCCCCCTGAAAGTAAAAGAAAAATAACTAAATTGCAGTATTCCGACCAGCCCACACTTAGTGCACTCTGAGATTATTCAAATATGGAATTACCTTTCCGCACAGAAACACCATGTTCGTATCAGCATCATACAAAGGAAACATCACTCCGTTTGACGTGTCGAGCTCGACCATGACGATAGGCTCTTCCAGGTGATCTGGTGCACGGAGTGAGTATTGTCTCTCACTCATCTTACTGAATCCCGTGGTGAACACAAGTCCATTTCTGAGGAATATTGCACGAGTGCCTTTACTTCCTTCATGACTAAGGGCTTCCTATTGGATTGGAAAATTATTCAGAGTAATGTAAGTAATTAAATTATCAGATTTTACGAGGAAGGTCAAGGTCAAGATTCTTGGACACCGTGACAATTTTTCAGTAGTTTCGTTAGTAACAGCATAGTAGGAAGAAGCCTGTTCAAGAGCTTAAAAATTAATCCCTAAAATGGCAATTTAGGAACTGCTGGTAATTATCAAAAAATATTAGACTAAGAACTATGGCACCAATGTACGATAGTTTTTCCACGAAGTTGCTTCGTGAATACAGTGTGTATAAGTTAACAATTAATTTCGCATAAGACAAGATTCTATGCCTGTGTATAAGATTTATAGCATGAAATCCATTACGTACATTATATCAAGTCTACGGAAACTAACAGGAAAAAAGAAAGCTGTTTAGAACATAAGCCGATGATACGGTCAAAGATATGCTGTAAAAACTCAACCCAATCCCGACCGGATGTGGTTGTTTGTTAACCAAACTATACAGGCTTCCAAAATCGAGCCAAGACTCATTATCGAAGGCACGTAGAGGATTGCTCATTGATAGCCCAAATTCCTAAATAGGTACCTCTATTTTGATTCCCAATGTATGTATTTATCAGTAGCTTCCTTAAGAGGAAGATCTTATTTAGGCGCTGACATATGGAGATATAGTTTTGAGCCCGTACTAAAATCTAAGTAAAAAATATGTGTACACCACGACCTACCTCCTCGATCGCTCCAGTCCTGGGATTGATCAACCGGATCTTCTTATCTCGACACGTTGTTACGAGCTGGGAACCATCCCAATTCCAACATGCTGAATACACGAGATCCGGATGAGAATCTATTGTGACTAAAGGTTCTCCAGTGCCCACGTTCCAAATGACAACTTGATTATCACTGCCTGGATAATCATAAAAATATAATGTTATTATTACCTTATGCTTGGCCACATATTTGCACTACAAGCAAAACGATAAATATTTAATCGTACCAGCAGTAAGAAGAACGTTGTGTGCCGTGGGATGCCACAGGACTAGTCCAACTCGTCGTTGATGATACACTAAGTCTACAACGGACTCGGTTAATGTCCTAATCAAATAAAAATAACATTACTCCCTGCAACAAAGTCCAGCAGAAGTGTTGCGGGTTGCGGGTAAGGCAAATCTTGATCATAAGATCAAGATCATACAATATATCAGAAGTCAACGACGTGCTTCACAAATAAAACAAATACTATTGCTTTCATGGAAAATAATACATTAGCTATTAGCTTATTTTTCATGCAATCATGAATGAGATTCGATACATTCCAGCATCTTGCAGTCAAAATATGGCAACTCCATTTCAACCTTGATGGTTAGAATGTACTATTCATGCATAATAAATGGATAAGTTTTAGGGTAGAAGCGTGTAATACACTTTCATCGTAACAGGTACCAGGGCATTATCACTGAACTGAGCTCTAAACCAGAAAACATTTCACAGAAAAACAAAAAAGCTATCTAATCTATTTTGTATTTTCATTTTACCATACCGCGATTACCATATCAAACCGATGCAGGACTCTTAATCTTTTATCGGAATAGAGCGGATGAAAATGAACGTTTAGCTGGTTTGGTAAAAAAAAAACTTTATTCACAGGCCGCACAGGCAATAACCATTAACCATGCATATAATAAATAGCATCGACTAAATCTGCACGAGAAGTGGCTAGAAATTCAATGACTAGAATAATAATGTCACCTTGAAATTCCATGATCAGGAATTTGCCAAATCTTCACGACGCAATCTTCTGATCCACTGGCAATTACGTTGTCATTATGAGGACACCAGGCTATGTCCAGAACTGGCCCTTTGTGGCCACCGACTAAGGGGCAATCCGGACTTATTCTTCCAACCTACAAATACAATGTCCTATATATGTATGTATTGCCCAAAGCTAAATTCGTCAATGCCGAATAGAAAATCAACTTCCAAAAACCGAAGGCACAGTTTACTTGAACTTGCGGCATATATACTGCATTGTACGAATAAGTAACAAAAACCTTATCCCCTGGTAGGTACAGTTAATCGATTATATTATAGGCTATTAATACTTGTTGTGTTGCAGAGCTTATTCTTAATTGTTAGTTTTCGATAAAGTAAAATTAAAAAAACGTCGTTTTCTGATAAGGCTTACCTTCGCTAATGGTAACACAATAAACGCCCCACCACCCGCCGATTCCACAATGCAAGCCAGAAACTTCGGATTCACCGCACAAAATGTTGAATCCCATGATGATTTTGACACCCGAATATTATCATAGCATTGCTCTCGCTTCAGTGCACTTCCATACACGTGACGAAACTTGCTGGAACGCACAACGCGGAAAGACATCGTAATCCAACGCAATCCTGGATAAATGTAAAATCAAAGTTATACAAAAAGTCTAACTTTAAAGCTTTAGTTCTAGCAGAGAGCTTCCCGTACCAGTTTTCAAGTAGGCAAAGAAAAATATTATAGATGATATGAGTAATACGACTAGAATTCCATTCTAGCCAAAAGAATTGTCCATGTCCTTTTGACAGAAATGGTATCATGAATGAAGAAACAGCTATATAATTTATACTCTGAGCGATTCAGGCGCTGGTTTTTATGAACTTGGATTTTACCCAATAAAATAGTATGAAATTATGAAAGAGTTGGCACAATAACCACCTACTGAAACAAAAGTAATACTATGTAGAGGAGTATCTACTACAACTCTACAACCCATTATTCGGAGGATTGAAGAGTCTAACTAAGTGTATGACATGAGATCGGCTTTTGAAAAGTTATAAATGCTCCACATTACATTTGACATTGTGAAATTAAAGTAATACCACAGGAACACGGCCAAGCGCAGCTATATGCTGAAAGCTGAAACATCCCTTAAACTTAGTTAGGTTCCCAATAGAGAGTGTTACGTTAAAGCAGAGCGATTGCGGAAGGGTTTCCCAGCGCCTAACCTAACCCGGCTCGAAGGAATGTGACTACCCTGTATGAGTCACACTGTACAATCCATGTCACAGCAGGAGAAGAACATTCTCAAAAGCCATAAACGATAAGGGAACCTAATGCTCGCTTTGACCTTTGAGTTGGGGTGCTTGTAGGAGTTCCTACTGCACGATGATGGATGATGGCCCAGTATTAATAACAGTAAAATGGTTCGGTTGGCCAAGCATAAGATGAGTGAGTGTAGGTAGAAATGAGATGATTGACATACCGCTTGGTTCCCAGCTGGAGAAAAGCGGTGAGAGGTTGTGAAGGGAGTTGAGAGTGTGAGGTCAGCGAGAAGGACCACCACCTGTTCCACTTGGAGTGACCCTAAGTTCCCTCAGCCTCGACGGACGGACTGGAGTTGAGTGAGAGGCTTGGCGGGCGTGAGTGCGGCGTGGGCTGTGTGCACTTGGGCTCTCTGCCGCTCTGCACCCACTCCAGCCCACTCCTCCCGTCTGCCTGGGAGGCGGCGAGCTGGCAACAGGGCAGGACAGGGCGTGTGAAGCTGTTGGTGGAGCCGGAAGAGGATTGAAGAGCCATATAAGGCCAGGTCCCTCTCGTTCTCCTCGTCAACAGATAGCCCAGCGAGTATATGAATAGCATAGGCCACTTCCTCCCATCATCATCCTCCCACAATCCACACCCAGCCAGTCAGCCCAGCCTAAGAACCGCCACTTCCGCTACACCCACAAGAAACCACAGCATGCATGAGTCAGATACGCGGCTACTGCTCCTAATTCTGCTCTTTTAGCATGACTCCTTCTACATTATCTCACAGCCACACAGAGCAAATACCAAAAAAGCACAAGTATGACTTATGTACAGGACGGGGGGAATGGATGAGGGAACATCAGTGGTTCTTCTTCCCCGCTCTGCTCTTGTGCCAGGTCCCTTCAGTCAACACGTGCTCCCAGCCGTCATGTCACAAAACACAAAATATTATGAGAATTGAGAATACCCAAATATCACAATTGACAAGTTAGCCTGACATATTATTATTACACAACATCATTCGCCCGTTTCCAGTTCCCGCTCCAGCAGGTTCTATTTCTTTCTCGACTGTGTGCTCCCAACAACAAAGCCAAGTTCGTAGTACGATTGTACGATTTGAATCATGAAGGTGACCGGGTTTTTACACTGTTAACTGCACCGAAATTGGACGATTTCAGCTGGGCTGTTCTTTGTCCAACTTTGACAGGTCATACTTCTTGCTTCTACCAATTTGTACATCTGCATAGACTCTCTTCACGTAACGGAAAAGGTAAAACTAGTCAGTAATAACTTCCTGCAATGTATTTATTATGCTTAGGTAGGTTAAAAGATTTCTGTACATCCATTTACATAAAATCGTTACTTTGTATGGATGTATGTATGGATGTATGTATGTATGTATGTCTGTCTGTCTGATCACTATCTCCTCCGAAGATACTCGGTCGATCTGGATGAGCGATAGCTTATGAGCTGCGCTA
>JAQFXY010000263.1:0-39817 GCA_034693865.1 Ceratophysella sigillata
CCAAGTTCGAACTTGTCCTTACTTGTGGTCTTAAGAGCTTATGTTGAAAATTTCAGGTCAATCTGTGTTGAATTACTCGAGTTATCCTGTACACAGACACTCATTTTGTCAAATTCGATAGTAATTATATAGTGGCTAATATAATAGGGAATGTTCATGCTCAGCCAACAATAACTTTTTGGTGACATTGCGTATGCACAGAGCATGCATTGGAATCTCGTTATGGACCTCTGAACAATACGCACAAGTAGTAGTGGAGTATACTCGTGGGTTGTATATGCGTGCCTGCATGTTCCGTACATATGCACAGGACAGGAAGGCCTAATGAGAGTTCAAGGTGAGTTTTCAAACTGCTGATTTTTAACAATACGAAGAGTCATGAAGAATGTCACAGGGTAACTTTTTGGAGAGGCGGAAGCCTACTTGACAGCTCAATAGTAATGGGAGACATTAAATATAACTGCGTTTCAACAGGAGGACATTGGCCAACGACAGGACACTAGTATTTCAAATTGTTCCCAGTTGCCAGGTGCCTCAGCTTTCTGCTTCAACCTTTGTCATTGCTCCTTCCAAAACATCCTGCTGCCTCCGAGCTTCCGACAATTGGCAGTGACACGACAAAGTGTAGCATTTCGTTCGCGAAGGGTGTAAATTGGATGTATTTAGAACACATAAATATATTGATTCAATTGAGCAAATAATTAATTCCCGCTTCGGTTCACCAAAGTTTACCAAACTTCAAAATCGGACACATTTATTTACCTAGGTATTATCGAACGCTGTTAATGTTTGCATTGCTTTTCAATATCAGAAACCCATGAATAACCATAAAGGAGGTTTACATCATAATGCTTTACTTAGGTTTTCATTAGCTAATTACATATTTACTTGATAGGAATTGAGATAATTACATACGTTCATAAGTAGACAGGATGAACAGTTAGCTTGTACTTAATACGGCGGTTAAAGTATGAGTGAAATTACACCAACAAAGACTGACAATTTCTGTTATGTCCTAATTCTAAGTTGCACTGTATTAATGAATCGACTATTTCTTAAAGAATAAATATTGGGAATGTTCTGTGTCGTTTTCCAGGCAGTTTATGTCATAATGATTGCGTTATTTGCTGGGGACATCTAAAAGATAATGCTTCAAATGTAGGGTTTCGCTAAGCAACGGACTAGCGTCAATCGGTTCACAAGATCCCACAATCAATATCTGCTTCTTTTGTACCAAATCCTATAATAGGCTAAAGGCAAGAATAATGGGGCAGATCTTCTTATTTTTCGCTTATCTTCTTGTCCGAAATCTCCTGGGTGATGCCGGTGACGCCGTTTCCTTCCAAGAAGCCTTTATATAACTTAAAGAAATATGATTCGCCTTGTTATACGTAACATGCTTTTGTAAGTGGATATGACTTGGATTCTTAATCCGTTCCTGAGTTATGCTTAAGATTAGAGCCAAGCATTATGAAAGGAACAAATAATGATGATGTTATTTTCATCTCAAACCCTAACTCCCACCCTACAGTCTTCCTCGAAATTCCGCAGTTTCAGTTTACGCACTCAGGAATTCGGACAAAACCGATCATAGCTTTAGGTTACTACACACTAGCGGGTATTACGCTGCAAAGTGCATACTGCCTCTTGCAGACCTTGGCATCCCAATCCTTTGCCCTTGATGGTATGCTGTTAATATTTCAGCACACGAGTCAATACCATGTCCAGGATTACGTGACTCAGGAATTAATATGCCTCATCAGTTGTGTATGCATTCCAGAGCAGAGTCAGTGCTCTGAAAATAGAACATTTTTGTTTTGCTATTAATGGTCTGTGGAATGTTTAACTACATCCTTGGAGAATTCAAGCTCATCCCATTACAGCTCCGGCTCAACTAATAACAATGTCCAGGGCTGCAAACAGGAAAACAATCAACAATTTTTTATGACGTAGAATCCAACCACATTTACTACATTTATATTAGTACATCTTGCATGTGAACTGACGGTGGAACTGTGGCGTAGTTAGAAATGCATCAAATTACGTTGGTAGCCAACTCGCTGGAAGCAGCGGTGAATACCTTGAACTAGTACTCCAGCCCAGCTTGTAATGGCAATGTACACATATTGTACGTACGCTCCATTGCATAGAATGCACCAATAATGGATCCAAGTTTCAAAGTTACTCCTTCTTCTGTAGTGAAACATGAATAGTAATGACTTGTGCTCCGATAGTTGAATCATAGGTCAAAGGGTATTGGCAAGAGCATAAATATTTCGTGCATTTTAAGCAATACATAAATTGGTCATGCACTTCTGACATTAATCCTTTGACGCTGAACATGATGAGTGTGTGAATGAAGACTCTAATAGGTACCGTATTTTAAAATTCATTATTTATTGGTATTTTTACTACAACAATTGCAAGTCTAACCCATGAATCATGAATAAATTTAGAATACTGATAGTGGTATAAGTAAACAAGAATGTACAATGTACGTATAGCATTGCGAAACCCAAGCCAAATTAGTCCTCAACATGTGCTTCTTTCAGTGCCGCAGGTGATTTTGCGAAAGATGACCAACGGAAAAAAAAAATCCCGTCTCCCTCGCTCACCTCCGTCTTAACTTTTAAACCCTCTTACTCAAAACACCTTTTTTTGCTGGTATCTTGTCTACGTTATAGGCTAGGAGCTCTGGCTATTGGGATTGGCATTACCAAATTGTACATAGCGTAGTAAAAATGACCAAACTCCCTTTTCGCACCCAGGCCAGAGTTGTATTTTCTGTTTGGTAGGCTTAATAGTTTTACTTTGCCAGTTTGGCTACGTCCGTTGAGGAATTGGGATCGACAATTTCTCCGCCCATTCTTTCGCATGTCAAGAATATTGTGTTTTCTTCATTCCGTCCACTTGCATGTCATCCGTGCTGTGACGAAGAAGTTGGAAGTATATATGTAGATAGTGTGTCTAATTGGGAAACAGGTGGACGCTGAGTGGACAGTACACACGTGGAAGCTTCCTTGTGTTGTGCCAAACCGAAATCATTGATTTTCTATTCCCCGTGTTTCCATGACCGCTTCGCCTGATTTGAAGGACGTGCATGATAGGGAAAAAGTCACAACAAACGGGTTTTTAATCAATGGAAACGGGGGGAAAAACATATTTTTCACTCGGTAGCTTCAAACAGGCCGAGACGGAAGTCAGTGTGCTTAACCAGAAGGAAAATACGTAGAATTTGAAGAAGACGTTTGAAAAATTGTTGAAAGTAATTGCAAACCTTAATCCGATTTCTCAACTTGGGTTACTTACTAAAGTTAACGGAGTAATAAGAGCTCGGCGGAGTGAAAGCATTTGGCAGGCGTCTTTAATTTTAAGCTCTTGAGTGGAAAAGTACTTTCGGGATGCCTCAATGCTACTCTTTGGCTGGGAATAACTACGTGCCTTTCTCCTCGTTTCCACGCATTATCAGTGAAATTAAGCTTCCTTAAGCTTGTCAGTTGGAGGATTACGGACAGAAAAGTATGGAATTTCAGTAAGTCAGCGGCTAGTATAAACTCTAAATATCAACAGAACATTATAAAGTACGTAGTGTACTGTATTAGCGTAATGGGCACTCAACATTATGGATTATGGATGGAAATACCTAAGCACTGTTCTTGAACCACTTGGAGAATTAAGAGCCGAGCGCAGTAGTTGCGCGCCATTTGCAGTACAGGAGGATTTTCTCATAAGCTGTCGATTTGGAGCAGTGGAATTGCAAGTATTCTTTGGTCGAAAAGCGTATACCGCCGAAACTCGAAAACCAAGGTTCAAGTACGAGGCCTCACGCAGCACGTAAAAGGGAATGCATCATGGGGCTTCGGACTTGAAAAGCTTTCGATCAGAGAATACTTTACCAGGTTCTGCGTCAATGGAGCACCATATGCATATGAGATCTACTCAACTTTGCCATTTTGCATTTGACATAACAGTACCTTAGAGCATAATTTAACCTAACCTTAACTGACAGTTGAAACAATATAACCCCATATAACCCTGATGTAAGACAAATATTGCTAGATTTACGATGTGCTCCTACGAGGCCTGATGAATGTTAAACTCGCTCCAGGCAGCTCTGTGGCATATTCGAAAACTACAGAGAGCACAAATGCTAGCAGTTTGTAAACCGTATTTGACATTTGACTTATTAAAATGTAGGCCAATCAATAGTTTATGAAAACTGACGGCATGATTACAGTTGGAGCTGAGTTGGGAAGGATGTTATGTTATGCCTTTATTATCAATTGAGTGCTGATAGTGTTGTTTGCACCTATTTCAGCACAAGAAGCGGAGCCTGATACGGAGATGATACGTGGAAGAGGATAAGACCTAATTTTCAACAAAATGAGTGACTACGTCTGAAATTGGACTTGCAGTTTTAGAGTGTCTGGCAATCAGTACTAGCTCTCGGTTGGTGCCTCTGCATCTGCACCCATTGATACACAAGTTACAAGGAAATTGTTCCAGTGAGCAATTTGTACCGACTTGCTGCTCTTCTGTACAAAAATGGAGTGATTTACTAAAGACTTGTTATTTGTGGTACGGAGAAGATTGTGAAAACATGGTGCTTGTGTACTAATAATTGTTCCCTAAATTTTCCTATACGTGAACTCATTCGACGTAGCATGAATCCGAAATGAACTCCCAGAAACTAGTACTGTCCGTCTCTGTCCTCACGCTGGGATTAACTTGCTTCATCCTCGGACTTGTGGCTCTTATTATTCCACACTGGGGAACGTATCGGAATCGTGTTCGTAAGTTTACTTTACTTTAGTTTGGTTTATAATTAGGTTGTATTGCATAGTTTACGTTCTAGGCTTGTGTGTAATGAGTTTGGAATTGTGTCCGTAATAATGCATTCCAGTATCCAAAAAATGTGAATACGCCTCATTTAAAATGTATCCAATTCTGAGTATTGTACAGGAAGTTCAATATTTATCACCTGTCATTAGCATTCTATTCAGATTCAGATGTATTAGTTTATCAGTGAATACCTATATGGAATGATAAGAGTTTTATGGCTACATACAAATACTACACCCAGTTTACTGGCTTCGTCACCGATACAATTTACAGCATCTACAGAATATATCATAGACAGAGCATACGTTTACAAAAATAACAAACTGCACTCACTATTAAGTGTGTATTTTACGGAATTTCTCATAGCGGGTTGGCCAGGATTTCGGTGGGCTTGAAAATCCAATTTTCAATAAGTACTTCTCTAATAAAATATTGCTTCATAAGAGTATACGTAAAATATAAATATAGCCACTGCGATTCGATCCATCATCGACCATACTAATCGTCAACTTATGAACAAATATATACCGACTATATAGTGTGATGAACGCATGAAATTGGTATTGAAATATTTTTGCATTATTAAGTTCATCGGAATACAAATGCAAATGATTAGCTATATTCAATATGTGTTCATGCTTATGTATTAATTTTCGCTGTCAGCTCAAGTCCGCAGCGCCTGCAGCTGTGCAATTCACATTCACACATTGCCATTTTTATTATTCGGCCTACATGGGAAATAACATGGTTTACGTGTAATTTGGCATATACTGGTTCAATGGTTTAGAATTCCATTGTATCTAGTCCGTGACGTTCCAAGGCTAAGTTGGGTTCGCATAGGCTGAAATAGCCATTAGCTTGTTTGGATGCTACAAACTGTAACATAAACAATTGATTCTTTCTTGACCGTCGTAAGTCATAACGAGCAGAAATGTCGTATATTATAATTATACATTGTAGACTTACTATGGGATGACGCAAGCAGTGGTTTATGGATTATATCCCAGGCTTTTGATTTAACAAAAAAAAAAGTAATTCTCCCACGCCTTCCACCTAAAATTAATTGCAAATTGGATTGAAAGTACTATGCTCGTGTGGAAGATGTTTTATATCTGCTAATTTATTGTTGACAGTGGAACTACACAAAAGCTAATTGGGCTGAGCATTTACTTATGAACTTGTGTTTGAGGGATAATAGGGAACTGATCTAATTCTGAAGATGTCATTTTGCAAATTGTTTTGTCAAATTTTTTGTAAAACTTTTTTGAAAAACTTTTTTTTTAATTTTTTTTACAAACTTTTCTTGTTCCAGGGCATGTTTCACGTGATTGTAGTACATTAACGCTTGATTTGATTAAGGTCGTGGGAGTGGAGTGGCTCGAGAAATTAAAAGGATAACCTGAAAAAGAGGTTTTGAAAGGGAAATACCTCCAGGGCCCTCGGCCCGCTCGTATTTAATGATGATTAGAGGAATTTATGGAAATTAAAAAAATGGTAATCTTTTGGCCTCACACGCTAATTCTCATTCGGGAATATTAATACCAATAGAGCACACACGTGTTTCTGAGTTCAGTGGTCAGGCTGATCTGAGTGTGAAGGCTTAACGCTTAATAAACATTGCACGGTTCCTGAAATAGACTGATTACCCGCCACTTTAATTATTTTAGCTTCGTAAGCCCTATCAACAAAATACATTCGTCTGACAACGGATTAAGCTTTTGCTTGCAAATTGCAACTATAGCCTTACAATTACATGTAAATTATTGAATCAAGCTAAAGGCAGATCTTAGTAGTTCACGGAGTTCAGCTATTTACATAAGCAATGAAAGTGTACATAGTTTTGCCATGCTACTCAATGCTCCACTATGTACAACGTGTAATTCGGACGTTTTTGGGGAAAAAAACTGTTGCGAATCATCAATTTGACAGACCAAGATATACTTGAAGTTGTAACCCTTAGCGTATCCATCCCGGAAAGGCAATCTTGAGTTGTTGGAGTTACAAAGTGATTTTAGGGTAATCGGAGTCTTTAATCAATTAATTCTTAAGTTGCTGATCAACGAGCGTGTAATTAGATTACTTTTTTCTTCATGAATGTGCCTAACCTGCCGTATATTGTGCAGGATGCAGGGACAGGTACCTAAATGGGTCACTTTTTTTATCCGTAACGTACAACTGTATTCGCTGACTCCCGCAAATCTGAAATTGAGAAAATCTGTTGTGCTAAACTAATTCTTTGTCCAATTTATATCCTGCTGCAGTCGGCATATCCAAAAAGTTCTCTACACACGATTCAGTTTAATTATAACCCATTATGCATGGTACATAAGACCAACTCACTTGAACTAACTTAATTGAATTCCGTTAGCTAAGCTGCCCTGCAATGCATATGCACCCAAGGTAAAGTAACAAAAGTGAAGGATCGCTATGAGTATTCCTTTATTCCGACCACAGCCAATTCCGTCTTGGATTGTGCAACAGAATTCAATTAGTTCGCTTCAGTGTTAAATCAAAAGTTCATTAAATTTTCTTTAATTAAAACCAAAATGACAAATGTTATTTGAGACGCAACAACTGAAATGCCTGAGTAATGAATCTTTCCATCTGCCTAGAGTTGGTCAGCTCACGTTAATGAAAATGTACCAGATTGGATTAAAACTACTTTGTAACCCATTACTCAGTAATTTACAGCTAAGCTGTACCGCCATGATTAATTAGTTCATCGCTAACACTTCTAATTTTCCCCAACTGTAATTTTATTTTACTGGCTTTGGCAAAATGAAAATGCTTCACAGAAAGGCATGTAATAAGCATAATATGTTGATCAACTCATTTTAACCATCTGGATCTGGTTATACTCTGACAAATTGATTATACCAGTGCTCGATGATATTTTCACTTTCACTTCCATTACGTACGCCACAGAGAGCAATTGGACGATTGTATATTCGGTTCCGTCGCGGGGGATGCGATTGATAGCTGGTCGTCCTGGTAATTCCATACGGCAAGCATGCATATATTTTTGAGCCTACACTGCATACAGCCAGATGCCCCAGACGGATTTCCCAGAAAGGCGATACGGGACTGAGGTCTGAAATCATGCCTGAAACCTGAAATCATCCGACTGCTTCTTCGGTGATTTTCTGCAAGCCGTGTCCTTGGTACAAGTCAAATGCATAATAAAAGTTGTTTTTCTTGAACGTCAGTCGCCTCGTGTGACTTTGGTAAAGAAGGCGTAACACTTTGGAAGTTGGAACCTTAGATGTCCAAATTATTGGCATATGGCGGGATGAGAGTGGAGCTCATGAATATGTATCCATGGACGACGGTTTCTTTGCGGAGTCTGGATTCAAAGCAACGTGTAATCAGAGAGATCAATTTTAAGAAGACTCTGGAGAGATTGAGAGTAATTGGTTGGAAAGAAAAAGCGGAGAAATGATTGGATGTTGGAGAAAGATGATCGAGGAGAATCAGAACAAGTACTTCCAGAGGCGTCTTGAGTGCACATAACAAGAGGACAGAAATAATTGTGAGAGAGGCAGAGAGACCACGGGAGAGACATTTGAGCTCCTCTTCTCAACCTCCCGCTCACAAGTTACATATGCTCAGGTTCGGAAACGCGGCTTCCGCTGCGAAAGCGAATTAGCCTTCCGTCCTTGACACTCATAACTATTGGAACCCGCACGCAGAAGTCAGTAACTGGTTTTGATTGTTGACTTGTAATCAGGAAAATCCGTTGGGAGAACTTTTATGATATGAACTCCATATGTTAGCACTTCCTGTCAGGATTCCAATCAAAATATATTCACTTTTACAACTAGAACCTATAGTTCGGGTGAACCTGAAGGAGTGCAGACTAAATTGAGATTACAGAGGCAACTTTCGAGTCCTGCAAACATGATGTGCGAGCGTTATATAATAAGATGGCAGATTGGGGATTTTGTTTAGTGGATCCGGTCATCTACTTAAATAAGTGCATGGTTTTTCTCGAGAAGTAATAAATAGGTTTTGAGTGATGTCAAGAAAGCGTCTTAAAAGAGGTAAAAATATATCAACGTACAATTAGAATAAGTTTAATTTTACTCGAATTCGTAATTATCAATCCTGCGCTGTTTTTGAGCTGAAGCCAGACAAACTTATTTAGGAAACGATAAAAAAAAATTGCCCGTAATTTGCTTTTTCTTAAACTATTGATACACTGAGCTCATCCAGATTTATCATTGATCACAGCATAAGATTTACTCAACTCCTTGTCGGATATTAATATATTTCGTTTCATCGTGAACGAGTCACTGAGTAGTAGTCCTTCTAAGCTCGATCGTAAGTAAATATGTAAGCTCTCACATAATATATTATGCAGAAGTAGCTTGATGGGATGGGATCCCCGCCGTTCTCTATTTACAGACCAATTACCTACTATACTCTAAGCTATTTAATCAAGTTGACGATCTAGGCATAATACCAATTCTGCTGAAAACGGATCAACTCCAAGATACGACATGCATGATTGGAACGCCATCATTCTGTAGTGGCAGTATACATACAGTGATAATCGATTAATGGGGGTCCTGATATTAACCTAATATTACTGATTAATGAGGATTAGGCTGTCAGAAACAGATTTCAAACACATGTTTGGTTCAATATGTCAACCGCTTATCCCAGATGAAACATCCCGTTAAGCGGAAACGCTTTTTCGTGTACCAAGTACCAACTCATCCCTCTGCTTGTTCGGATCATCAATAATCACTGTACAGTACATAGCTCCGTATGTAGGTACGACGATACGAGTTGAAGCTTCACTAATCAGAACAAGGTGATTTGCATTGTTCACATAAATACTAACCTGGTTATCGGTAGTACCAATAACCAATTCGCTGGGAGCAACTCTGGATAGTGTTGACCTGGGTCAAATTTCAGACTTTCTATTTTTCGCCCAGCCTGCACTTCTGAAGCGCTAGGTTTTGATTTTGATTGATGGATTTTAGAAGGGTGCCTTCAATCAAGGCAAGACAGAATTGGGAATATTCTGTGGAGAATGTATAGGAGTGAGGAAGAGGGTGGATGAGTTTGAAGGCTGGAAGCGGATGATTGGGCCGAAGTGGGTCCGCAACTACTTGTGGACAATGAAAGGCTGAGTCTGGGGCTCAAGTGGGCTTAAACGACTCTTCGTCTTCAAAATTTAATTGAGAGGAAAGAAAAAGATGATCAATTTTGAGTGGATTTTCTTGTCTTTCTGCCCTAATGCTGGTGCAAGAATAAAATCCTCATTTTCTTCCGTTTACCTTCCGCCCTCCTGCCTCTCTCTCTCTCTCTCTGTCTGCCATGGGAACTGAACTGAGCAAAATAATCAAATTACACACTCTAGAGATTCACTCTCCCTCCAATTCCATTCCCACTTTCGGCCATCTTCGAGGGTCATGTCAAAAGTAATTCCTCTCTTTATTTCACTAATAACTTGTGCGTGTACACTTTTTTTTATGTATTTAGCTATCTTTGACCTTGATACACACTTATCACATTTGCTTCCGTTTTTAAATATTTTCTTCAATAGAAACATTCGGGTTTTCCTTCAACGACCTGAGAAATTCTTTTTTTAACCGGTAGGACCAATAAGTACGATTTAAAACAAATAATCACTTAGCCGCACGATGAGATAAGGTCTATGTGTGAGTTTGATGGATCCAAGTTTATAAACCACCGAGTTTTACAAATTCGAATTTGGAAATGACCCTTGAATGTTACCCCGTAGTGCACTAACCATAAGCGAAATTGGCCTTCTGTTTATGGGGTCTGGTAAAGATACAAGTTAAAATATTAACTAGCCCAGTGGCCAGTGACAAATTGGCTTTCAAAATATCGCAGTGAAGACTGTACGAATCGAGATTCTCCGTAGCAGTGAAAAGTAGCTTCAGTTTTGGCTTCTTAAATTCATCGCTCTAGACATGAAAATCTATAAAACGGCTGGATATTTCTGCCGATATTTTTTGGGGCCTCTGTCGATCCCAACAGGATATCTATCTGGCTTTTACAATAAAGACCTACGAAACCATTCTCGTTCAAACCATTCGAAATGATGATTAAGTAATACTTTTGACGTGCCCCTCGTGCCTTAGTTAACCTCCTCGAATGCTCCAGTACTCCCACTCCAGCTCCACGCAACCACAATACTTATGCAGAGCTGCTCGTCTTAGTGAGCTGGCTGACTATTAATATTCCTTAGAAGAATTAGCCTCACACTTGCCTGGATTCATACATTTCAATAGACAGGTTACATGAACAAGACGTCACCTGCTATTCCAAAATATAATAAGGCATACGTCGTTGCGAGTAGCTCTGTATGTCATCCAATAATGGGAACACCTGCAGCGAGCCTGGAAGTGTTGATTATACTAATTTTAATTAACGAGTAATGCAAACACTCTTGCTGGAGAGCAGCGCAAACAAGGGAATGAGCACAATTACGTATTTCATATTTCAAGTGTTGGGACTAAAAATTCAGAATATATCACAGTCTGTGGAATTACCGAATAAGTTGAGTTTTGGAATCTCTTTGGATTACTGTTCTATGTACCTACTAGTAGTGCGTGGTGCCTGTGAGATTTGATTTTTGCTTAGTACAGAGCTTAAATCAGGCAGAGAAATCACAAACCGTACTTTCAATATCTTCTCATACACTAAAAGAATACGTGAATAAAAATGTGATAAATGTGATTCGGGTCTTCTTCGGGCAGTTTAATGGTTGGCTACTTCACTATAAACCATGTACATAGTAGCGATCCTGAAACCGAACCTTTGAACAATAGTTATCAGATAAAGCACAACATATTTTTAAATCGTTAATTGTAGATTGTCTTTATTAAAATTATGCTAGCACTGAAATGCAGTAGTTGAACCAGTAGTTGTTCCAATTGGATCACAATATTGGCCATAGCAAATTAATAAATTAGATTGTGATAACAAATTTCATGTTTCTCAGTATAATGATAATATCGGGATCGTGGTTTTCTTAGGTGAGTCGAGCGGTTTCATGAGCACGTGGACTTTTAAAACAACGTGACTCATAATTCATAAGCCATCCACTAAAATCCGTTTACTGGAAAGCGAAGAGGCATGTGGTTACCGTATACGTGCAAAGTTCTTGGACGGTAAAACTTTCTCTTCCACTGCTTTCCAAGAGTTTATTCATAGAATGGATCATGATAATAATATTACACACATATGCACGGGAGTTCAAAGTAAATTCTCATTTCCTGCATTGCAATCCCAAGTGTTGAGCCCTCCTCCGCAAAAAGTCAAATTAAACGCCAAGGCGTGGGCGTTTCTTCGCAGTTCAGGTTCCCATCGAGTTCTAAACCGAAAAGTGAACGCGGAGAAATTCAGTTCTGTGCAGAGCCAAGCCGACTAACGTCAATTGATCACCGTCAATTCGTCTTCGTGACTTGTGTTTGATTTAGATATGTGACGCACTCAATTCATGGTTATTCACGTACGCTGTGTGACATTTAGCCATGTGCCCATTATGTTAAGTTTGGAGAAAATGCACAACGAAGTTACATTGTGGTCCGTGGCTAAACTGGTTCTGCTATATTTATACACAAGTCAGGTTCGGAAATGTTACCAGAAAACTCTGAAATGTTCAAGTTTAGTTAAGTTAGCATAACTGAAGCAGTACAACTCAAGGGGACCAATCGACCGAGCAGAAGCTCTTATCTGGCCAGACGTAGAGGCTGGTGCTGCTGGGCCCGAAGACTGATGCCCAGCCCATGTTCTGCACTAACATTTCCAGCGTGACATTTGTCAGAGTCAGGCGGAGGAAATGGCCCTCGTTGCTCTTCCTAATCCTAAGCATGGGCTGAGGAGCAGTGGAAAACAAAAGAGCGCCTCTTCCTCAGCTCCATGGATCTGAGACGGAAGGCCGAAAAATATAATAATCTTCTCAAACTCCTGTTTTCCCTTTTCTGAGACGGAGAAGATGAACTAATCCTTTTAGCTCCCGTCTCGGCTAAATCTGAATGTGCTTTAGGAGAAAGGAGTGAAGCCTAATGTAATGTAGCGTATGCTTACTTCTGCCAAACATAATAATGCATATTACATACTGTCCTGATGCCTCATACTCTACAATATTAAACTTTCTCCGCCAACTCATCCAGACCAGCCAGCCTTCAAATGGGACTTCATGAATAAAATATAACACAATCTGCCTAAATCACTCGCTCTGATTTTCTACTTTCACTCACAACCACTGAGGCGTGTTGGTGCAAACAAAAGTACAATTGGGAAACTCGGGGATCGCGTTTCCATTCGACAGTTTGTATGTAGATCCCTTATGCCTGTAACGCAGGTATGTATATTTGTATGCTAAGTTGTCCAAAAATTAGCATCAATCAAGAATCCGCTTTTCAGCCTGATCTCGACTTGTCGGACTCGGCCAGAACTGATCTTACTCATTCTGCTCTTCATATAGTATCTACATAGTTAATTTGCAGTATTGTGAATATAAACTGAAAATTATTAATGTTGCCTATCCTAACTCCAGCGTTATTACCGCATTGTATCTTGACACAGTTTCTAATTCTTATAAAGCATGTTAAGCAATAAGCAGAATGCGGATGGTTGTTTTACTTGTTACAAATGACAACTTAAGTGAATGTTATCCATATTTCGAGATATTTTGAGCTTTCAGATGTTCATTTTTGAACGATTTATGTTGCAATGTTTGCAAAATACCAGGGACGATATTCCTACCCATAATTCCACAAATAAATCGTATGTTTTACTTTCTTTAGCACAAGTATTGTGATATATGTTAAGCTCGCGGAGAGTATTGGTACTCAGGCTATGGCGGAAACAAGGTGAAATTGGGACACTATATATACGTACCTAACTATGTAATCAATTGCTGGCGAGTTGGGATGATTGTGACTGGTAGAGCTTTTCAAAAACAAAAATAAAGAAAACGCCGGCAATAATGGAAAGCTCTCGTGAAATGAAAATAGGATAAAGCGTATCATATTTGCGATTTGAGCTTTCCTTCAAGGTCAAATCTGTAGTCAAAGTTTTAAAAATTTGAAAATTGATTAGAGGTTATGGTTACAGTAATTGCATCTTGGCTTGACAACGATTCACAATGGTAGAATGACATTAAAGCTACATATCATGTTAGTACACTGTGGGCGGTTTATGCGCTACTGGACCTGTAATTATATTTAGTTGCAATATCACATGCAAACTCATATAAATAGCGTAGTAAAGACGAAGTGAACATTTCACAGGCCTCTACGGTTTCACAGAAATCAATTTCCAGAAACCCAATGGAAAATTCCGATGTCTCATTTTTCGCTGTGGTATTCATGTCGTGTTCTTTTGTCATTTTAGTAAAAGAACAAATAACTCTGTCCTGGCTTCTCATGCTCCGTATTTATAAAAGTTCTTTGTTATTTCTGTGTCTTTGTGTAGTCTTTCGTATTCGTTACTACTTTTAGTGCTCTGTCTATTTGTGGCATAGTCGCGCCCGTGCTCATGAATCATGAATGAATGAGCCGGGGTTTCTATTGTTTGAACTCTGAAACGGAGGAGAAATGAATGTTCAATTATAAAAGTAAGTTATCCTACCAAACTTTTACAAGTATTTATTCCTGGCTACAATTTTAATTAACGTTTCAAACATACAACTTTCACAGACTCAAAAGTTTATTTTATGAAGGATCTCTGCCAATAGTTATGAGGCTTGACAGAATAGGGTCAGCTTGGCGAATTTTGAAAAATCTGGCAAATTCTTTGATTTAAAAATATTGGCCTCTGTGTACCTTTTTGCCAAAACCGTGATAAAAAATACAGTACTCTCACTAATAAGCAACTGTGTGAAAGTGACGCATCTGGAAAACTTAAGCAAATTGAACATTTGACTCCACTATTTTATTAGTAAAAACTGTTGTGGAAGCAAGGTACAGGCAGGTAATTATCTCCCTGCGTGGAATGGATTAAAAGACATATATTATGGAGTTTCCTAGAGAAACATATTTTGGTAAAACTGATTTTCATATTCACGTAGTTTCTACCAATACTGTAAATATATGGTTCGATCTCGTCGTCTGCTGATGCTTGATACGGGAAGAACTGTTGTCTTTCTTTGAAAACGCGTTATCCACATAGTCAGCTTTCAAAATTTTCTATACCTCTCAGGAATCCTGTTGTCCGGATTTTGGCTGATGATTCTCAAAGAATTGAAGCGCCAGGCGAGCTGCCGTAGATTCACAGAAGAAATAACAGAACAGTATTCAGATTCAGAATAACTGAAATATACTGCAAACTGATCTTGAATTAATGTCATTCAATTTTGGAATATTGGAAGCTGTAGATTCGTACCATTCCTGTGCTAATTAAAAAAAAATTTTTTTTTTGCATATTTAAAGAAAAGTTTTGTCCGACTGTATTCCTTCAATTAATTTTTTCTACAAGTGGCAATTCTGTTGCTAAAAACAAAACTTTCCCCATAGTTTATACCCAACTTGTTCATCTCCATCTCCACGTTGGCTTTAGTCAACATGCAGGGCCGTAAGTACATTTTATGTTTTATAGCAGGATGTTGCCAGAAAGGGCTTTGCCAGAAGAAACCCTGAATCATTATGCTCTCTCAATTTCCAATTTGAGTTTGAGATCCGAATTGGCTCAGTTCAAAGGGAGAATTCATGAGAGAGACATTGAGGAGCAGGTATGTCTTTACATGTGGATTTCAATTAAGTTCAATTTAATTAATACCTCAACCAATCTGTACCTACGCAAAGTACACAATGGAGTGGAAGAACTTTCTCTTCCCGAATCTTGAAACCTCTCTCAATAACAGCCTCTTATGTAAACCATAAATTGCGGAATACTTTCTTCTCAGCCCTCCCTTTTCTCATTTCATGGAAATGGAGAACGGGCCTGTCCAACAGTCGAGCCCACAGCTCCTCACAGAGTGCTGGCCATTTACTCGTCTCAGAGCCAAGACCACCGAGTTCCACTTGTTACATTGAGAGTCAAGGTTCTCAAAGAACGACTAACGAGATAAAGCCAGCAAGTACGCAACACAAAGTTTCTTCTGTACTACGCATGGCAACGCAATTCGCTGTGAACAGTTCTGTAGATTGTCTCAACTCATCCCCTGGCTTTCACCGACTCAGGTTCTACCTCAGTTGGCATTGGCAAGTTGTAATCCCATTATCGCGTTTCCCATCAAGACGAAAAATCCTTTAGCAGCCAAACATATGCCCATTGTCTTTGCACAAACTTCAAAAACTCCAAAATCTATTTTGGCTTGACAGCATGCTCTGTCGCGTTCAGGTACAGTTTCCGCCGAAGAGTTTCATTTACTTACTGTTCAATTCATTCAACTTAAGCTAAGCTGAATATTTATAGTTGTCAAGTCCTGATCTGAAGGGCTGAACAAGTTGTAAATTTATGTACTTAATCATAGCTCGTGATTTTCAATGGTTCCTTTATTTTTACAGTGATTAGAATTTTTTAGACCAGGATACTCATTTGTGATGGCCCTGGCCGTGTAGCTATCTGTCCAACTGTTAAGCACAGCGAGATTAGGGTTAATACTTTCGAATTCCCTCATGCTTCGCCAAAACGCGATGATGGAGTTTGTTTACATTTAAACTCGCAATATAAGCAACACAAAATAGTACATAATAGGTGCCTCTTATTATGCAAACAAATTATGATATTTCTTCAACAAAGTTTATTCATGGACATTTTATTTGCCAACACGAGAGCGCATGAGTGTACCTGCTGCTTCTTGTCCGCATGAAAAGCTTGTCTCGGCTTAGAAAACGAACCGTGGTTACTGTTGCATTCGTTTTGATGCCCAATTCATTTTCTCAGGCTAGGGTAGGCAAAGCATCGCCTATTGTTTCCCTTTCAGGAGGCTGAGAATTACCAAAGCATTGCACAGAGCCTACAAGTGTCTTGACACTTCAGTCAGACCCACATCAAAGTTCGTAATGAAAACGACAAAGTACACAGAAGGGGCCGACAAGGTTTTTTAATGTCTTGTGGCCTCTTGCGCCTTAACGGGAATCGGGCTTATGGGAAGCGTCATAATGCTCGAGTCCTAGCCGGTCTTGTCAGAAGTAGTTTGAGGGAGGCTGTCATTGTGCCTCTCCCATTTGGCTCCTGTTGAGATTTGGTGAGGTTATAGGGACTCATTTTCATTATTATCTGGGCAGAGTTCTCAATCTCCGCATCCATCCGCTCTCTTGTATGATTTCACAATTTCCTCATCATCTCGGCTCAGACCTGCTCCAAGGACCCAAGGATATTAGACTTTTATTCAGAGAGGATCCGGAATTGGGTCCTCGGGACTTCCATTTTCAATTCCACTCCATTAGCGGGCCTCAATTCACCATACACTTCCCCACGGCCATTGTCAATTGTCAGGGAGTTGAGGCTCAGATCGTATATGGCTTCTTGTTCGGAGTAAGCTAAGGCCCCACAGGCCTTGGACAGGTCCAACCACCTGACCTTTCAGATTTACGCGGTTCGCAATCACCCATAATCGATTAAGTAAAAAATTATGCAAGATTTCAGTAATTGTGGTACGCTTATCTTAAGAACATTAATTTTGACGCTCAATTCATGCCTTCATTTCTCAAGCTGAATTGTTTTCTTCTATCCAGTCCTACAACTTCTCTGGCTTTTCTGTACAATTTGGACAATTTCGGCTACAAAGCAAGTCTTAGGAGCAGGGTTATTGTTTTAAGCAACGAACCCTACACCCTGCAGCGGCATGTTGATAGACTATTTACATGCTATGTAAATAGATATTGTTGTGTTAAAGTGGGCGTTTTTACCAGTTGTCTATTTGTCTTCATTAGCTTATATGAAAGATATATTGACAGTGCTGGGATTCAACGTGACTCTACTGCCAATGTTAAATCAAGAGAGCTTTGAATCTTTTAATCTCTTAAATGCATTATCTCCAGCGACGGTTAGGAAAACCCCATGTCAACTGTTTGACCCAGGCCAGCTGGTCAAACTTCCAACATTGAGCTGCTGGCGCATATTTCAAACGAATGCCTTCTCCTAATGTGTCATAGAACAATCAAAATTAAGTTTTCATCATACATGGAAATGTTATTCACTCCAAAATGCAAATGTATGCAAAATTGTTACTTGTGACCAAAGGCAAGTGTTTTATCATATGTAAACTACTAAAACATAAGCATAGCTACATAATATTCCACCATTTACTAAAATTCAAACTATTTCGCAGTAAAAAGTAAGAATTTGTTAAAACACTTCTCAAGTCTGCTGGTGCCATGAGAAAGACTAAAAGCTAGACCAAACACTTCAGGTCAAAAAGATAAAGGTCCCACCATAAATCTACTAAGGCAGCAATAATGCAGATATTGCCTAACTGTTTTCACTCTAGCGTGCACAAAGAATAAATATTAGACATTCTCAGCCAGTAGGAAAAGAATTGGAAAGGGACGCGTATTAGACACTAGACACACTTTCTGCAGAGAAAAGGAGGTTTGTCTTAGTCTAATGGGAAAATAAATACGAGTCGCCCTATCCAGCATGATCCCATATATCAACTGGTTGGTGCGGCGTTTCTCGTAAAGTCAAAGTATCTCCTTTCCTCTCCACTTCGTCGTTTGAGCTGAAGCTGTAGATTAGTGGAACATCATTAGTTTCAGGTCCAAGGAGCAGTAGGGCCTGTCAGCAGGGCCTAGTTCATCGTTTAATTCTACTAGCTTCCTCTTTTTATACCTATTGTCCTTTGTGTTTCCATGTATTCCACAGTTTATGGAATATTTCTACACCTCTCTCCCTCCAACGGAGCATTAGAGCTAACGACCTCAATAAGCAGTTTGTAATATTCTGAGCTGGCAGTCTGAGCAGATGCCAGAAGATGCAATTTCCATGCAAGTGTAATAATATGCATGGAGTATAAAAATATCATTTTTCACTCCAGGCTCGTAATCCTCAAACGATGGCGTGGCAGGGATTATTACTATATTAATAATCATTTTCAGGGATCATCATCTTCTTTACCTCATCTTGGGGTTTTGATTATTTTGTACACAGGCCATTATTCCCACCAACCGTGATGAAAGGGAAGATTTTAATGGATTTCTGTAAAGACATGACAAGGAGCAGGCAGGCTGTCAATTTGGTGTTTTGATATAAAAATTTATGTGGTTAGCCAAACCGCTGCTACTAACCATTAAATTCTACGATGACCTTTAATGCATTCCATCCATTTTCCAGTATGGTTATATCCTATACACTCTGGGAAACATAGTCACTTTCTCTTTATGCACTAAAATTAATTAATTTTTTTGTTAATTATTTTATGCGGAGAATAATCAATCTTTTGACTGTAGAATTCTATTTTTTGACAAATGTTTACACAAGTAAAAAAAAAATAGGGAATTATTATGGAGCATGCTCGCCAAGCTTGGCTTAAAAATACTATATTATGCACATATAATTTGTATGCATATTATGCAAACCATCGTACAAGGTTGAGTGCTCAGTAGTTCTGGTAGTCAGCCAGCAAAGTTTGCCTGTAACTCAGACACATTTTATTGGATACAGGCTAGATGCAGTAGGTAACACGTTATTGTAGACAATAGTGTTCTTCGCGTTGCAATTAATTTTGATTGGTATAGGTATCAAATTCGGGAGATATTCTATGCAGGGTATATGATGAGACGGTGCACCCTAAAAACAGCGCAGACTACAAATGTACAATTGCGGTTGTACGTGCAGTTGGGACTTGTATTCAGATTTAAATGGAATTGGCGTAGATTTAAGTATTTACGGTGCTTCGACGGAACACTTTGCAGTCCCAGCATTCCAAAGTTACTTCTTTATGACCAGTCCTAATTCGGCCTTTGTCTAAGAAAAGACGATCCACGGCATAAAGAGCAGCATGGAAATTTTCTTTAGTGCTATAATGCTAATGTAGCATGTGGGTTGCTAATTGGGACAAGGAAAGTTATTCAGTTGTAAGGACGGAAACAGGAAACAACCCCCAGCAGCTCCCCCAACGATAATAATAGGAGCTAGGAAGAGAAAGTACAAAGTACAACACGAGCTGCTAATTGCCAATTGCCCTTATCTCCCGCATCAAAAAAAAAGTTTTCTATTTTTACAAACCTCAATTCCAGCTAAGTTGTTATTTATTACTTTAGGCTACTGAAAATTCGTTTCGTTAGGACAAAAGGAAGGCCAAATCCCCTTTCCCTTATGTTGCAGCCACATAAATATTATATATTCATACATGGCCTCCATACACATGCCATTATTTTTGAGACTCTAATTTTCTCTGCGAGCGCTAACAAGCGTGAGAGAGAGAGTAGCAGGATGAGTGAAAGTTGAATAGAAAAGTGAAGCACATAAATCAGAAGCCGCAGAAAGTGCGAGCATTCAAACCCGCATAAAGGAGATAACGAAGAGAGAGAGAAAGTCATCTGAGCATGAGGGTAGAAGCCAGAAGGCGAGTTGAATCCAGCAGAGCTCTCACTCCATGGTGCAAAGTGAAGTCAACTCCGAATTAGAAAACTCCGTTTAAATCATAGAAACACATGAGCTCGGGACAAGCTACAAATTATGAGTCTAATATTCTGCCCCAAGCTCAAATGCTGTACAGGAGAGCGGCATACTTATTCTGAGTACAAAAGAGACTGTAATGGAGTAATAATAGTTGGGGGGAAATAGTAGCCTTTCCTCCAACAGCATTTTAATGATAATGCTCCACTTCCTCCATTACTTTCTTATGACCGCCGCTTTCTCCTTAATTGCTCTATTCAGGCAGGCAGGAATGGAAGGGCAGGGGTTCATACACACAAATCCACATTATTTGCTTTATCTTCCCACGCATTCCCGATTTGGCAATGTACACTTTTATATTGACAACCATAAATACGGCAGGGGAAATACACAACAGGATTTGACATTTCATTAAGAAATCTGGAAGAGCGAGTTACTAGCAATGTGGCCGATATGCTCAATGTAAATGCCATCCCCCGTGGCTGAGCTGTTCTGTGGTTGGTTAGTAATTATACAAACACGGAATTCAAACAGTAGCTAATAGCTAACGGCCAGTCAGCTCTATGTTAAACGCTTCCATTAAAAATATTGAGCTGAACTAGAGGTACCATATTTAAGGTCCCATATTTCCATGTTACGTGAACTGTTGCACTGTTTAGCCAGCAGCCAACTTGCTCAAGTAACTCTTCTACTTTGCATCATTTATGATATTTAATGTCAAGTAATTTGTTGTGACCAGCATTCTAAATCATTCAAATTATGCAAAATATGTTGGTCCATCAAAAAAGTCTTACAATTTTGATATTTTAGAATTGTGAATTGGCTATGTTACCAGTGCAAGAGAAAGTAAGCATAGATAGGCCATAAGTAGCTATCACGACGGCCAATTCTAGATTGCCCAAGGCGCAGTTGGTATTTGAATTAGCCAGGCCTGAGCTGAATTTTTTGAATGGAAAGAATACAAGCGTTCTATCGACGTAGAAATAAGCCATTTGGCGTCATCCTGTCCTAAATGTATCAAAATGAGCAAATGGGGCATAAATGAAGAAAAGGAGAGAAACTATGGCTAGCCTTCCAATTCCTTTCTCTCAACTCACACTTATGCCATAACGTTGTTCGGTACTTGAGTGTGGCTCTTTTGAACCATGAATTGCTCTCATAATATTACTTTCTGCTTCCTGTATATGTCTCGACCAGGGCTTACTTTTATTGCAGGACTCATTGAAAGTTTTTATTGCGTACTATACTGTAGCTTGGAACGAACGCGGAATCATTACGCACAGCAAATACTTGATCCACTCATTTTTGCTTTAAATGTACCAAAATTGTTTATTTTCAAAATGCTGTTTTACAACAAGACACAGACTCAACCCATACTTGGGATTCACGCTTCTTTACGGGAATAGTTAGGTTTCATTTGTTTTCATTGTCATTTCATTTAAAATAACAAAGCTTTCCTTTTTGAATTTACAGGTGATGAGAAAGGACATTTTGGGCCATGGTTGGTCTGCAAAGATATTGGCTATGGCCGAACCATTTGCGGAGATTATATTTCCCATTTCAAGCCGGATTGTAAGTACCAAATTTTAATTATCTTTATGGCTACTCACAGCGTATTGGCCAACCAGTTACATAAGTTCATAGTTAGAAAATCCTTGAGTTGCTATTTGATGTTGCCAGCTTCTTTTCATAAAGCGTTCATTGTCAAGCGTAAATTTGGATGTCAACGAAGAGTACTAGCGCTGGATATAAGGTCTATTTATAACCACAATTATGTTCCAGGAGATCGATATATAACTTCATTTTTATTCTATTCCGGTTAAAACGCCTGCCACTTCCAGTGCAGCATACGCAAGCGGAAGCGACTGAAACTAGTAAAATCTGGGGAATAATTGTTTTTTGCAGGGCTAAATCGAACTTGAGATAATTTTTTTGTGAGATCGGTTGATGATGCATATAACAATAAAATAGCAGTAAATATACGCCAGGCACAGAGACAAGTATCTATTGTCTATACGAAATCAATCAGAATAAGTCTAATAATATCCGTTACTATTTACGAAACACGCTACTCGATATGAGAACTGAAATGCGGCCATCGGCAGGAAAATATACATTTTGTTTAAAAATACACCAGATCGATTTGCGGAGTAAGCCAAGCATCACTATTAATCTCTTGACACTATGTGTACTTTCTACAGTTGCAGTGTTCAGTGCTGGAATTTGTGCCGCAGTGGGAATGGGAGCTTTGGGATTATATTTGCTCAGTACAATTCTGCAGATGACAATGGAATGCAAGCGCTCTCGCATATTCCTCAATTATTTCACAGTGGTCAGCGCCAAGTTAGTCCTGAGCGTCACAGCGGGTAAGCAATTTAATAATACAATCAAAAACACTAATTAAGGTCCCATTCATAAAGAACTTGTATTTGATTTCTAGCCTTGCTAACTGTTGTAGCTGTTGCTTTATTCTCAACTCAAGGGCATGACTTCGAGAAAGGTTATGTTGTGGAAACGAGCATTGCCTTTTACATGGAGGTAATTACTTTATTAACAATCTCGACAATGAAATTAATTATTGGACTGTATCCTTAGAGTAAATGGCACAGAATTGTTCATTTTTTACATGGTACAGAATGCTGTACATTTTAGCTTGGTTCCAAGTTAAAATTAATGAACGTATTACTGTAAAACGAACAATTGCTGACATACGTAGGTACTTACTGTGAATGATTCGAGGTTAGATTGGTGAAAACAATATCTGCAAATCAAAATTCGAAAAAGCAGGGGAGATGAATCGCCGGCGAAACGATTTCCCCCTAATCATAAAAAGTTAATCTTTTACTCAGTTATTTTAGTGTTCATCTTAGAGAACCGACCAAAAATTCCAACCAACAGATATGTTTAGAAAAAAAATCGTATATCTGTAAGACGAAATAAAAGAAAGGAAAAATCTAGAAATAAAACATTTTGCCAATTTTTTTCTCCAACATTTTCTAAAATAATGAGAAACTTTGCTTTAAGACATTTCAAGATTTAAAAAAAACGTAACTAAAAATTTAAAGCTGAATATCCCTAATACCTAAGTTCATTCAGCTTCTAAATGCCCTACAGCCCGTTTCTCATTACGAAGCAATAAGTGTAAATGATACAAAAGTATCTCAAATATCGTTTTTGCCAATCTGAATCAATCACGCTGTGGATTGCGTCGTGCTTTAAATTTAATTGAGACTCTAAATTTAATTGAGACTCTGTCATACCCACCCAGATCATCCTGGCCATCTTTGCGTTCATCCTGATGCTGCTGACGCTGCTGGAGTTCCTCATCGCCCGCCGCCTTCCCACGAACCCCTTCCTCAACGAGACGACCCCGGAGGATGACGGCCGCCGCCGCTGGCTCTTGCCCCAGATGGGTTTCGGCACGACGATCGGGAATCCCGGTTTCCGAGACCAGAACGGCCGTATTCACACTAATGGTATTTCCATGACAGACTCAAGTAATCGTTTTGTGTCGTCCGGGGCTCCGAGTGGCATGAGCCGTCTCGCCCTCGCCCGCCAGCTCAGCGGCTCTTCCGCCGCTAAGAATAGTCATAGTGGCAGCGGGCGGAAGCCCAAGCGAAGTCGGAGTAGTGCTAGTAAGTCTAATAATTCTCATGCTCCTTGGAATGGCAGTGTGAGGAGCGAGTCCCCGACGTCCAACGGCTCCTCCGTCTCGTCCGTCTCCACAATCTCCACACTCGCATCCACCGTCATCTCCAACCCACGCGGTCTCCCGCTCCGATCCAGCCTCAAAAAGTCAAAACCCGCCACGCCGTCGGACGACGGGTTCGGGATCCAGAACCCGGGTTTCAGCGGAACTTCCCCCACGCTCTCCCGCACGGGCAGCTTGAAGAAGGTCCGCATCCAGACCCAGTCCACGGACGTCTGAGCTCACTCAAATCCCTTGTCTCATCCAATGTCCGAGTATCTGGCATTTCAAAAATAAAATATCCCCTACTCTCAGGAAAATAGTTTTTAAAGGCGTCTACGTCAATTGGTCAGGCTTGTTTAGTAGTAGTCGAATAAGTTGGTGCCCGAAAAAGCTGTCTCGTTTAGCTGGATGCATTGTAGACATTCCAAGAAATAATATAATAAGCTTATATACTTTGGCTTCACAAACAATATATAAGCTCACCAGAGTCTGGCTCTGCGTCTTGCCAAAAAAGTTTCCCGGGAAGGAGTTTCACCAAAATAGTTGTTTTAACCCTATGACTTGAAGTTGGTAGGTCAGCTCATGTTCAGTTACTTTAGTTTAGGTTTTTGGATTGAATATTTTATAATAAAGTTAGGTTAGGTTTGAAGAAAGTGTTTTATTGTAGTAGGAAATCTTTCTTGGAAACTTTTTTGCAAAATAACACCTATCCTGATCTAGTTATTTCTGAGAATGCCTGCAATGCAATAGCACGGAACAATGATTCTGGAATCGTGTTATCCCGTTCTTAACCGATTATTACTGTATTTATTTATTGTCCCAATTATCTACAGAGCAGCGAGCCTACAAAAAAAAATAGAGCTCGTATGCTTTCTCCTCGGTATAAGTGGCACGGCAACTTGCTCTATGTAGACTAGCATAGTTGTGCACGATTATGCTGACATGCTCAAAGTGAGCTGGCCAGACGCTTTCATCGGGGAGAAATATTCCGAACCGTATTTCGATAATCTGCTCATTTATACGAACACACGTAGCGCAGTTGACAATTGTTCATCTTGATGAACAAACAAGCTAACATCAGCTCTCTAGATTATGAAACACTAAATTAACTTGTACAATGCCATGTAGCCAATTGACTGTAGAAACCTTCAAAGTTGACGTTACCATGCTCAATTCAGTTCTCCCGACCTTTCTACTTTATATTTTTGTGGTGTTTTTCAACGTAAGATTAAGATGAAGACTCGAAAATGCCACCAGATTTTACAAGATGTGTTCTGACTCACTTCCCATTTCGAAGATACGTCATGAATATGTAATAATATTAAATATACAGGAATTTAGATCTGAGTAATAGTGCCCTTAAGTACCTCTCCTCAGCGTCTCTACAATCAGAATGAAGCATGACCCTTTGAACTGACGTACCTGAGTGCAGGCTCCAAAGTCAAGTCACAGTTTATTACAGCATAGCAATTCCAAGGAAGACCTTATTCCCCTACTAATGTGTCATATTATACGAATCTACAATCTAAATACAATACATAGAATACACCTGGCCTTTGAAGGAGAATGCGATCGGAGTGAAAGCCAGAGGTCCTTGTCAAGTACAAACGAGCTTTATTCTTATACTATGTACTCCCATTCAACCACAGAGTGACTGTATGTGTCTTATACTTATTAATTAGTTACGTTAACTCTCCGTTTACCAACCACTGGTATTGTGTCTTGTGTCTAGCATAGTTTCTTTGTAAAACCTCCTACAAAGCTCATTCACGGTGACTTGGCCCACCTTAACAATAGGCTAACGAATGGTGAATCTTATCTGCAGGATTTGCATGTTATATCCTCGTTGAAGGGCCAGAGTCCTCTAAATGCATAAGACCCGAGAAACCATTTGCTTTTATCTACACCTCCTAAAAAGGTCAAGAAGCTGCTATCTGACAGTTTGACGAAAATTAGAGATTAACGGCTATTGCGTTTTCAAAGCAGCGTATATGTATTTAGGTAATTTTTTTTGTATTTTTCATTAACCACTATCTGAGAGCTTTATTACATTTAATAATACCATCTATAGTACAACAGAAAATATTTGTTGGCCAGAAACCGTTATGAACTGCTAGGCTCAACAGAAATTCGCATAGCCGTGCAATTGGAATAGTACATAGATAGCATAAAATGAATATTTAATTTTTTGTTTCTTCTGAAAAAAACTGAGATTTGCAGATAGAATTGTCTGATTTTTTAGGAGGCGTTGGTAGGGGAGAACTGGCTCTCAGGTTTAATGCGGTAGGAAGATTCTGAGCCTTCAAGGACGACAAAACGTTCGAATCCCAATGGAGAGTGAGCTGGACGATTGGGGCGAATACGCTTCAGAAGTTTTGTGCGTATTGTCAATGGTTTGCCATTCCGCTGTGCTGGGCACTGTATGTGTTATAGGAAATGTCCGCTTTATTGTGGGGAGTGTGATGGAATGATGTGATTCTGTAATACAAAACTTACTGTCAATCAAATACATACATAGTTGTTTAGTACGTAGAAGGAAGACATTATTGTACCGGTCTTGTCTGGCTTACATGTGATCACGATTAACTCTACTTTGCTTTGCTGGACAATTATTATAATAATTTAAGAGTTATAGTTATGGTAATAATAGGAATATACGCAGAAATATTTGTATGAAATAGTGACAATAGAATACTACGTATAATGGTACCACCGAGAAAACGGAGTTCACTGTCTTGTCTTATTCTCAAGATTAAAACAAAAGATATTTCTAATCATATCTTCACAGAAACTAATGGCTTTTCATTCCTGTGAATTCAGAATTCCTTGGCATCTGAACCTGTCTATGGTGCTAAGTGAATATTTAAAATCATAAGCATTACATGCCAACGGACAGTAACTACATAATATGAGAATTGAGAAGGCTGCTACTGCGGCGGGTTTAAAAATTTAAGATTCTCTGCTTTGGGGCTTATTGTCATATAGCGTTTTGCCAGTGGGGTCCAAGTCATGTGTCATGTGCCATGTGTACTCTTCGATGTCTCTGAACAACCCAGATCGTCTTTCATGTTCATATCCCCTGACGTCAGTAATCTAAAAAATAAAAAATACGTGCAATTTCCCCATTTGTAGCCGGTTTAGAAAATTCCAATTCCTGGAACGGAAGTTGAATGGGGAAAAAATTGAATCTTTTTCACATTCCACTGAGAATAAACGTTCGGTTGCTTGCTTTGGCCCTCTCTCCTTCATGTCACTTTTATTTGAAGCCTTGCTTTGGCTTCCTGGAATTCAATTTGACTTTCTGGAGAAGATTAGTGTAGTAGAGTATGGGAGAGGTGAAGGGAAAGAGAGATCCGAGGGTAACTTCATAAGAAATAGTTCTGAGGCAGTAAGAGCTGCTCAACAGTCGTCCAACCATTCCCTGGCTCGTTTTGTGAGGATCAAACGCAGCATGAATTGGTAAGATTGATTTTCTTGTCTTCTATTGTTGCCAACATTCAGATTGAGTTGATTCTCTCCTTGTCAACATCCCAGCCTTCCAATCCGACGGGACGGAAACGAAATCACATCCTTTGCATGGACTTCCTTTTGGATTCAACTTTAGAAGACCAAGGCAAGGGCTTTAAAGGCCGGGAGTGAGAGTGAAGGTAATAGCAATAGCTTATCCGTTCTACGTCAATTCCGCATTCGTCCATCCAACTTTCCAAAATTACTACAAACAGTCGATTGAATTACTAAAATAAAGCTGGTTACGTAATGTAACTACTAAGGCATATTGAAATGCCACAGCCAGTTGGCCAGCTTCCGGATGTGAACATTTCAACGAAGAGTATTGAACACTTGATTTGTATCAGTTTGGTTAATGAATGGTGATATAATATCAACTTAAGAGGAAACTTCAATTTTGGATTTTTGGGTGCATATTTTCACAGAATGACTATTTCTAATTTCTACAATATTCTAAATCCTGAAATTTTCTAAATTATTTACTAAATACCATACTAATTAATTACATTTACTTGAAGCTCGTTCACGCGTGAATATTCGCCTTGATGCACGTTACAGACCGAATGGTACACACGGATTGTCTTAGTATTTATACCATTTTCAAAAGCCTATGAATACGGAGGAACAGAGTATGACCAATGGATACTGTCAAAATAGTTACTAAACACTAAACAATTTGTTATATGTACTTGATTATATTTTAATTATACAAGTTAAAGTGTACATAATGTAATTAACTACGTGTTTAGTATTTAGCTTAACAGTATCCATTTAAACTTTACAGAATGATGCGAATTATTCACCTGTGTACTAAATACCATTCGGCTACGGCTTGGAAGTTGGGAAACCCGGTTTGACCGAAAATTGGAGTTCACTCTTAAGAAGCGAGAATTGTATTGACAAATATCGCCGTAATCCATTGTAGACACTAACAAACTCGCTTTGAGTAACTTTCTTCGTAAATACATGTGAAACTAACTACATTTGTATGTATACCTACTGTAAAATGTAGCAGTAATGCGTCCAATTCACACGGGTGACTCGATCGGCGTCGAATTGACGTAAACCCTATACCGAATTTGAAACGATTTGAACCTGAACGCTTACGTCACATTTCAAATGTGAATTTAGCTAACAATAATTTGTTTCCTTGGGGAATTTCCATATTATTTTCCTGGTCCTGGCTTCTATGCATATAAGCTTATTATGGAGTCTATTTCCAAGGAGTAGGATGATGGGTGTCACAGGTTCAAATTGACAACATTGCGGTGGTGGCAAGCTGCTCAATGTGCAGTAAGTTTACAAACAAAAACTTAAGAACCTACGTCTAGTCTTCCTGGCGAAATACCGATTAATCAGCCTAACTACTACGAGACATTTGTTGAAAAGAAAAGGAATACAAAATCTTTAATACGTATAATGTACCTAATTTTTATCACACGATGCCGATTTTAAATTCTACTGATACTGACTGACGTATTTAGTTATTCATGATATATGTCGTTGAAAATTGAATCGGTTCTCTACACAACACGAAATAATTAAATCTGTAAGAAAAGCCTTTAACTGCGAGACGTTATCAACATTCAATCTACTATGTCAATGATTTTCCTTTAATTCTTTCTCAAGATTCTAGAAATATAATATTACATAGTCTCTGTTGGTTGCTGGAATAAGACCGTAATTACATTCTCAAATTGAAATTGGTAATACGACTGGATGACGTCCAATGTCTCGTTTTTCTTGAGTTCCAAATCAAAACGATTGGGCAACCTGTGGGAATTGTGAAAACCATATCAAGTTACTTTTATTCTAATCAGGGTGAAACGTGTACGAACATATGTCCGTAAACTATCTGCCAACTAAAACTTGACCATTCTGTATAATTCCCTAGACGTCTAGAAAATTGGAAATTCGAGCCATCCTCAGAACGTCCGGCAAATGATGTTTAGCTACCAGGATCCAAAGAAGGCAAGCAGGATTATAATTGACCCAAACCCATCGTCAATTTTCGTACTATGCAATAGATGAAACTCAATGAACAGAAATAAGTACAGAGACGTGTTTGGAATAAATAATTATTTCTTTACATCAAATGAAACCTTAGCCAAATAAGAAATTGAATTGCAGAATAAATAAACCGAGTGAAGTAAAAACATCTAGAATCACTACCGAACCAATGTTACGCTTGTGAAAAAAACCCTAATCCTGTAAGTAATCATAACTCGAATATCTGGGAGTACGGTATAATGTATTTTTGCTGTAGATAAATTAAAAGTATACTGTGAAGATTCTCTAGTAATTAGGAATTACTCAATTCATTCATCTGAAGTTCAGATGTAGCAGAATCACAATGGAGTAACTTTTAACTATGTTTAAATATTTTTTATATTTCTTTTGTTGGTTATGTAATATGAGAAATCAGAACACAAACATTTTTCTGTATAACATAAACTATAAACTAACGCCTCTGGTCTTTCGAGCACCGAATAGTAGTAGTTGGATGCATGAAATTCTACGGAAATTGATGGGTTTGCTCAGTGGTATCCTAGTGGTCTGAATGAAGTCTGGAGAGAGTCGAGGAGCTAATTAGCCGGAGGATGGTATTCCGTTGGCCTGGTTTGAACGCGAGACAGTCCGGGTACGGCTCTCGCTGATGCAGCAGCGGCGGCACGGATGGCCTGATTTACCTGGACTGTTGGTGAGGCGAAGATTGGAGGATAATTACGAGATACTGGCGCTCGGTTTTGGTTCTGCAATTGATTGTACAGCATTTGACTGTCGGCTGAAGTGCCGGCTTGCTGCCAACCTGGTGCCCGAACCTGTCCTCCCACACCGTAGCCCCCACCTTGATATGCTGCTTGTCCTGACGTTGCCAGTCCTCTAGCTGCTTGTGCGTCTGGCGCTACCATTCGAGCACGTCTGTTGGCTTGTTGCATGAGAGCCTGCTGAGCTCTAGCATTTGCATCTGCCTTGGCCTTCTCCGCAAAGTGCACATTCCAATTGACCGTGTCCCCAAAAATCACCTTCAGTTTCTTGATGGTCTCCTCGATCTTCATTGCATACATTCTCCTCGTGCCCTCATCCATGGCAGTGGTCTGACCCTGATTGAAAATGCTCTGAAGCATAACGTAGTCTCGCTTACTCTCGAGACAGAGTTGGTACAATTCAGCCATGGATTTGTTCGGATGAACATTCTTAAGCTTGGGAAGCGTGGAGAGAACCCATGGCTCCCCAGCCACCAGGCCCTGTGGAATCAGATCCCGCTTCCCTTCATTGTTGTACTCTTCCCAGGCAGCCTTCCGCTCTTCCTCAGTCAGCTCCTCCTCCTCCTTGTTCTCGAGCAGCGAATCGTGTTCCAAATAGGAGAAAATCCAGTCTTTCTGGGAAATCAGGAGATCCGCTAGGAGGCGATCCTTGGGTACAATTGGAATGGGTCGCTCAGCCGTCTCGTCATAGTTGAACTTGTACATGTCTCGAATCTCATCGAATTGGAAATGTCTCTCAATCTGCTGTTCATCCACTACGCGACAAGAGAGGGACAGCTTGACGACTTGACGGTTGTAGATTTTTTCTTCCATAGTTGCACGTGCGAGGAGACGGTACACGTAGCAGGGCTTTTGCTGGCCAAACCGGAAGACCCGGAAAATACTTTGGAGGTCTTGAGATGGATTCCAAGAGGCATCGAAGATCACGACGCGATTGGCTCCAGTCAAATTAATACCGAGACCTCCAGCTCGGGTTGAAATTAGGAACAGCTTTGCTCTAAGAAAACAGAATCAGTATTCATTAGATTGTCAATATATTATCATAGTTCATAGCGTTCGTTTTGTGAACCAATTTTAATTTATTTCAATATGTAGAAACTTACTTCGAAGCTTGACGATGGTTGAAAATATCACAGTGTTTCTGTCGATCATCAGTCTTTGTGCTTCCGTCAATACGAAAATACTCAATATTTGGTCTCCATCTTCCCACAGAATCGGAATTATTCGGTGGAAAAGTTACTTCTCGATTTATATTCTTTTTCCGCTCCTCCGCATCCCACTCTTCGAGGAAGTCTTCGATGAGGTCCAAAGATGTGAGGAATTGACTGAAGACCAGAACCTTGTCCCCAATCATCTCACATGTTTTAATAATTTCAAACAAGACAATGAGCTTTCCACTCAAATCCAGTTTCTCCATATCCTTTCGACCGTCAAAGAAGGATGCATACCAATTGGGTCCCAAGTCGTTCTCCGGCGGTGCCACTTCTACAACGTCGTCATCTTCTACCTTTACGGGATTGGCTCGAGTAGACTTCTTCTTGTTCCGCGCTGAGCGGGAGACGGAAGACCCATTCGCATCTAATTCCACGATTTCGTCATCAGTCGTTTCTTCACTGGTTTCGACTACGGAGCTGTCCTCTTCTTCGGTGCTGTCCGCAATAAAGTCCTTCAACGAGCCTGTTTCAGAATCCGTCGTAGCCTCCTTTTGAAGGTTCTTGTACGTGAGAACAATGGGATGAGTCCAAATCTTGACCAGAGATTGGTAGTCAGCAAATAGCTTGTGGGCCACAAATTTCTCAACACCCTGCTGGTTCCCTGACAGGTTATTCAAGTAGTGTCTGTACAGCTTCTGCTGCTTCTCGGACAGGTTAATAGTAATGGCATACTCGAACTTGGGTGGCAAGTACGGGGTCAATACAGAGTAGTCCAGACGCTGAACGCAACCATCCAAAAGTTTGTGGAGCACGTGGGCCCGTTTCTTCATGACCTTAACGTCGTACTCATCGGAATCTTTGTGCTGACCGTTGGCAATGGGGTTGACAAAACGATTTCGAAATTCTTTCAGAGTTCCCAGGAGATTTGGCTTGACAAAGGACATCATGGTGTGATACTCTCCCAAATTGTTCTGGAGTGGTGTTCCGGTGAGAACAATACGACGTCGAGTGGTTAGCTTCATCACGGCTTTCGACTGTTGAGAACTAGGATTCTTCAGCAAATGTCCTTCGTCACAGATGACCAGATCGGGGCCAGGATCCAAGAGGGCGTCCCGAATGGCCGCCAGATTCTTCTTAGACGGTTTGCCTTTCTTTTTGCTGTCGCTGTTGGCCAAAGTACGAAAAGCATCGTAGTGAATGATCCCAACCCCACCCATTCTCTTCCAATCCTCGAGTGCATGGATTCTTGCTTGCGGCGACTTTGCGTCCCAGAGCTTGTGAACCCGTGGCTGAACGTCACAGTCTTTACACCACATACGGAACTCCTTGTACCAATTGCCCACTGTGCTGAGTGGGCAAATCACGAGGGCTGTCCTTATTTTAACAGATTTGTTAGCCATTACAGTATGAAGAAAGGCGATTGCCTAAAAATTACAATATAGTAATATGAAGTTTCGAAGTTAGTATGCACTGTAATTTTGAATGCAATATAATATAGATATGGACACCTAATTTACCTGCAAAGTCTTTCCAAGTCCCATACAATGGGCAAGAATACATCCACCAGTTAGTGGATTTGCCATAGATTCGAAACATGTGTCCCACATGAACTGAATTCCTTTCACTTGATGAGGTTTTAGCTGGCGTACGATGGCAGGGTCAACCGAGAGCAATGCTTCCTTGGTTTTTTTATCAAAATCTAAGACTAAGGACTCCACCGTATCTGCTGCGTCCACGTTCACCACAAATGCTTCGTTAAACTGCAAACAATAATTAAGATTGAGGGTAAAATAAAACTTGATTCCTACATTCACTTGCAACCCGTCCTTTGTCGTGTGGCACAAACGTTAACTTGCGAAACGCTGACATTTACTCATTTAACATGCGATCGCCGTGGCATTGTTGGGTAACAAGTTTGTATATGTATTTGTGAATCATTAAAATGTTATAATTTGGAAGAACACTTGGATAAACATGAATCAAATCAAAACGGAGTTCTGTGTGAATTGCGAAAATGACGCAAATCGAGCAACCGATTGAAAAAAATAGACTCCAAAATTAGGTACAGTATTGACAGTTTACTAGGAAACTTTCGAATCCGTATGTAGGAAACCGCAATGTCGCCAATAGTCAATATAATATCAGCAATCAGCTTGCCTACTACCAATACGAATGTGGAAAGTTTACCGATATTAACACACAGCACACGGGTAGCACTTGTAAGAAACGGCCAAGGGACACAGGACGGTATATTTAAATATTAAATATGAAAATTAGAAATGTAAGTACCAATTTCTGTTTTTCAGCAACTCTGCGTTTTCTTTCGTCTTCTTCCTTAGCGGCCTGACGAGTCGTTTTATCCAACTTTTGATCATTCATTACTTTCCGAATATTTTTTCGACCCTTACTCGGAGACTGAGTCTAAAAATGACATGTAGAAATTTGTGATTTTTTGAATATTTCATCTCTGCCCAAAAATCCAAATTATTAAAAGATTTATACTTACGTTTGTGATCTCTTCAATGTCACTATCCGACTCATTGTCATTCTTAATAGTTTCGCTTTCGGAGCCAGACATGGGCTCGGCTTTGATTCTTCGACGACGCTTGGTTTTCTTGGACTTTCTGTCAAAAATTAAACAACAGAAATACATATACATATATGATTGCTTGTATTTCCAGTTCGTATGTTTGTCCTGGGACAAATATATTCGTTCTCTATGATATTTGTATGTGCACTAGGAATGCTGCTGTGGAATTTAATATTGTACACTCGATGAGAAGATTGCACTCATCTTACATACAAATTCGTTATTTGTAACAGAATCAGGTTCCACAAGCTTTTCAATACAGATCGTGCAAATAATTCTATACGAAACAAGTAATCCGAATTAAAATTATAGTAGTGTACTATTTGTATAAGCACATGGCAACTAATGATTTAATCGGTCGTGTTCGCTTTCGCTTACATTCTTTGCAAAGATGCAAATATTCAAGCACTACTATTTTCTGGAACTTCGGTTCAATTAAGGAATAGGTCATACGTAGTATTCACCCGTTGATAACTCACTATTTGGCGTTCCGGAAGAACCTTACCTAGGTAACTAGAATTAAACCATATGCGAGTGAAACTTAACCTAACCGAACTACAACAAAAACAATAGTGTTTCAATGGGTGTACACCAACTTTCTCCATGTGTGTATTCCATGTAGTACCTAGTCATTAATGCATCCGGTACTTCGACAAAATGCACTTATAGGTAACAACCCGTCCAGCATGACCTGTTGCAAGACGTGCTAAATGAAATCAAACATATTCTTTGAACACACAGCAATAGGGGCGGATATACGTTAAGATTAACGCTTGTTAGGTGATCAAAACATCAAAAAGATCCGGGATTACTAGAAAAAATCGAACATAATAAATGCACTTTCTTAATTGATCGGAACAAAAAAATCAAAATATCATGAAAAATACGTATAAAAAAGATCATGATTTTTATACAACGAGGAAGGTGATATTTATCGAAAAGATCAAACAGATAAAAAATATCATGATTTTAATTACATGTAATTCGTGGTATGCACTGAAAATATTAAAATGATAAAATGGAAAAAAAATCCTAAAGCTGCCCCTTCACAGGATTGACGAATCGTCGCAATATGATCTTATCCATTTTGATAATTTGATAAGTGTTAGAAGTAAGAAGGCCATATGATAAGTGTGCAAGTGCAACAGTAAATTGAAGAATAGCATCACATGTAATAACAAGTTGAGATGTTGAAATATTCAATATGTACCTCCTCAAAAGTTTTAAAGCTACGATATAATGTGTTATTTCATACAAATTGATACTTTATAAATGCATAATGTTGTAATACCTATGTTTGTTTCAGTGTATTTATACTAGGACAAATGTTGTTATCCTAGGGCAAATGTTTACAAATTGGAAATACAACCAAACTGTGACATATTTATTAGAACATTACACAAGTAACAAATGGAAGAGTCTAATCCACTAGTGCTCAAGAAAATTGTCTTACGTCTTGGAATCTTCAGAGGAAGATCGAACTCGTTTCTTTACAGGTTTCTTCTTCCTCGTACTACTCTGATCACTACTGGCGTCATCAATCGACATTAGTGCCTCAGACTGTGACGATTTTTCTCCGGTGTCACCATCCGAATCAGTTCCCAACCGATTTCGACTAAAGAATTCGGACACATGAATTATGAGCATTAGTATATCACTCTTTGGATTTCACAGTAAAAAGCTGAATTCCAAAGTTTAACACCTTACCCAACTTTCTTCTTGGTTTTCGGTAGAAAATCACTATCATCACTATTATCGGACTTAACTACATCGACTTTATCTGGAGTAAGCGTGTCGCTATCATCTGACTCTCCGGAATTCTTCCTACAAGTTAGGAAAAAAAAATACTTACGTACATAAATAAACTTTCCAATTAATACTAAAATTAGGAAAATCTTCGTATTTCAGTGCATAAAATAAACTAAAAACACTTCACTTACTCCTTCCCGGCTCCTTTCACAGTCTTTTTAGACCGACTCGCTCGTCTACTTCTAGTAATTTTGATTTCAAAGTCGCTGTCGTCTTCCGCTGTCGTTTGTTTCCTAGATAATTAGCAACTTAACTTTAGTTAACCTGCTACACCTCCAAACGCCTTTAATTAATAATGTTTACTGAATTCTAGAACAAAGCATTGGAAAAACTTGTTTAAAATTGTACTTACTGTTCCTGTTTCTTCCTCTGAGTTGTAGCCAGACACGAGTCATCGCTACTTTCATTGTCCTTCCCCTTCTCTGCAGATGTTTTCTTCTTATGACTCTTTTTCTTTCCTGCCTTATCAGCTACAATGTCTTTCATGTAACTCGGTTTGGGTTTCTTTGGTGTTTCCGAGTCGCTGCTATCACTCCCAGAGTTCTTGACTCTTTTCGTAGCATCATTTTTAGCATCTCGCTTTTTCTTTGTCTGTGGCTTGGATTTGTTTTCCGACCCAGCTTCGTCTTCGTCAGAAGACGTAAAACCGACAATGCGCGGTGTGATTAGACGCACAGATTTAGACTTCTATGTAAAGTACCACAGATAATTAAATATTAAAATACTGATTGTCAAATGTTAATCGCTTAATCAAAGATCTATTTCTTGTATGCTTCTCAAGTTCGGCTTTCATTATACCAGTAGACGGAGATATACTAATCAACATTGATGATACACTCAAAACTGCAACTACTCGAGATCAGTGACAATCAAAGGTTTTTAGCGTTTAGAGTGAATTAATGTTAAACAAAACTTACTGGTTTTGAAGCTTTCGAAGTAGCTTGTTGCTTCTCGCTCTTCCCAGATCGATCCGGCGACCCTAGTACAGCTAGACGAGCCGCCTCTTCCTCTGAATTCTCCGCTTCGGGAATGAGAAATTCATTCTCGCTACCCGAATTATCATCACCATCTTTAGTGAAGTTTACAGTGTCCAGCAAAGTTCCAACACGTTCTCTGACGGATGACTGGTGTGAATCTTCACCACCGCTATCCGAACCTACATACAGAAATTCACAACATTGTTGACTGTCAATTAAAATGTGTTTTGTGTAAAAGTTAACTAAATACGAATTAATAAGGCAACTTCAATGGCAATTTATAGAACATACCTGAGAACAGAGCATTTATGGGATCTACATTTCCGGTGTTTGCAGCCTTGTTTGCAGGTTTGAGCCTTTGTGCAGCAATCGCCTTGCCATCCTTTACGCGACTTCTTGGTCCTACAATAGGGTTGAACTTCTTCGGGCTGTAGAACAAAAAAAGTAATTACATTCATTGTTACGCAGTCATTTCTTAGTTTGCACATAATGTATAATTTTCTGTTGATTACCCAGAACGTGATTTATTCACTGCATCGGTGTCAACTTCTGTGACTTGAGCCGAACCCTGGCCTTCCTCCAAACGTCGTAAGAGTGAACTGGATAATTTGTAAATATTCACCGTCGTACACATTGACAACTTCGGACAGTTCTTTATGTCGTCCATCTCTACGGATGCGCAATTGGCTTTTGTCTTTCCTGGTCCAACTTCCTCAGGATCGTTCTTCTGCTTTTTCAATGATTCCAATTTCTTAGACATTCGTCTGGTTAAATTCTCTAATTCGAGTTCTTCATCAGAGTCGGTGTCACTATATAGAGTGCCTTTAACACCCGCTTTTTTAAGAAGACCAGCTGGCAATGCCGTATTTACTGCTGACTTCGAGGATGTACCCGGTTTTTCAGAGTCGGGTAGGTTAGACGGTTTTCCAGACATCTTTCTGCTTTCTTCAATTGCCATGGCAATTTGTGTGTTATCAAAGTCCGAACTCGATCCACTGTCTTCAGAGTCAGTATCACCAAGTATGGCCCGTCTGGCTGCGGCTTCGCATTCTTCTAATTGCAATCTCTTCTTCGCCTCCTCAAGGGGCGGGGCCTTCTCTTCTTCAGGATCGAGTACTAAGTCCATGTGTTCAAAATCCGTAGCCAGTTGTGACGTGCCGGAGCCCAAATCAGAATCTGTTTGTGGAGAAACAGAGCCAACGTCGGAAGCAGTTTGTGGAGAACCGGACCCAGAACATGGAAGCCGAGAAGTGCTAGACGCTGAACCACTGCCTGTACTCCTTCGACTACTGCCTCGTACGGGAGATCTTACCTGGATTATTACATGAATGAAAGTATAAGACGCCGCAATAAACGTCAGAATGAATCATGATTTATTCCATGTGCTTACCTTGCGAGGAGTAGATTGTTTTTTGGAAGCCAATGCTAACTCCAAACCCTTCGGTGGAGTCAACGGAATCATCGTTACCCTTGGAGCCTTGAAGGGAGTAGTAGAGCCCGAGCCTGCATTCTGCACAGAGGGTGAAGTGGAACTTGACAATAGGTCTGAGGTGGATGAATCAGCAATTATTGTAGACACGCTTCGAACGGGAGAAGTTGAAGACGAGATTTTCGGCGTAATGGGAGACAGTGAAGTCATTGACCGGTTCTCCGACACTTGAACAGACTGATCTGCCATACGCAGAACTGGTCCACGTCTGTCAACGAGCTCAGTCTTCAACGGAGCACAAATATCTTCAAGGTCCACGAGTCTTTGCTTGCACTATTACAATTAAAAAAATTAATTTCACGAATTAGTTGAATAAAACAATTTAAACTTATTCTACAAGTTCAAGCCCACCCACTTCTTCAACTGATTCCGTCAACCCTTTAAACTGGTCCGTCTGGTTCTTCAAACGCTCATCAATCGACTGCAGCAATTGCAAAACAGAAACATTAGCATCATTTAGATCCATAGAGTCTCCAGTTCCTAATCCGGCCTACGGGACAGTAATAAGTATATAGAAATCATGTCAAATTTAGTGTATATGTTTGAATATTTAAACAACTACAAAAAAAAACAATTATCATAAATCACAATAAATGACTGAGTTAATTACAATTAGCGCCGGACTTGCTTGTACTTTGTTGTAGGTACTGGTAAGTCACCAGTAGTGACAACTGGTCTTGGTCTTCAGTCTTAGGCTTCCCTTCAGTGCACTTCTCTGATGTGGAAATTCCCGGGCAGGTGTGGTGCACTGCTTTTACTTAATATGTAATAACTATTCTACAATGTTGTAAATGTACTACGTTCCGCTCATCGGTAGCGGTGCGGTGTGAGGTAGGAGCTCTCCTCGAGCCCACCGTTGGCCTCTGATGGATTGGACAGGTCTCAGGTCAGGTCAAACGGAGAATGTGGAAAACGGACACGGAGTTTGAGAATCACGGACACGGAAATTGAAATTTCAGAATTCAATCAAACGTAAATGTCAGAGTAGAATAGAATCCAAGAGGAAAGAGGCAAGTCTCCTTGCGGTCTTTCTCTGCTGTTCCTTGTTCCTTGTGTATGGTACGCGGCACGAAAGCCCATAAAGAGGCCTGCACTTTTCCCACCAAGGAAACCTTGCCCTATTTACTAACATAGAATTAGTCGTGTTTTGGAGTTAAGGATTGGAGCAAGTGGACAGCGGGTTCCATAGCGAGTTCTGTCCTGCAAGACCCGTTGAAAAAAAAAGTTTATAAGGTATCCTCCTGTAAATTCAGCAGAAGATCTTATTTAACATGAATATTATGCATGCAGTTGCAGTACTGCTTTTGAAGCAACGAGTTTTTAAGGGCTGCGATGCAAAGCGTATGATTACTGCTAGCTTATTCGGTACCAATGTCGTATGTGATCTATTTTTCGTAGATCACATACTGCATGGCGTACGTGATCTACAATTTTGAATTTT